>JANZXR010162084.1:0-33724 GCA_027575705.1 Erythroxylum echinodendron
ATTGGAGTTGAATATGTGTAGGAATTTGGAGTTGAAAGTGTATAAGAATATGTTCTGTTTTGATGTTTGTGATCAATTTTGGAATTTAATTTTTTGTGTGAATATTATTGAGCTGAAATAGAGTTATGAATGAAGAGAAAATGATGGTGTATTAAACTAGGAAAGATAGACAAAGCAAAAGAGGTGAACTAGGATGAAAATGATGATGAAGTGTGCTGGAAATTGTTGGAGTGTTTTATTGGACAGATATTAGTATTTTGGCCATAACGTGATCTTTGAATATCCAAATTGGATGTATTTTGATTTATAGTAAACTAGAAGCATATGGCTGCAATTTTGATGAAGAAATTGAATTTGAATTCTGTCCTTATGGGTCTTGAAATTTAGCTTGAAGTGAGTTCTGGAATAGGCTGCAGCACTACCCTATAGAATAAAATGTATTTATAGAGGCTGAATGAGACAAATATGTCATCACAAAAGTTGTATATTATTCTCTTAGCTTTCAATTGATATCAAGTTTGTAATTTTTTGATATTGGAGTTGAGAGATATAAGTTGTACAATTTGACAGCACGATCATGTCCTAGCCAAAATGTCAAATGTATTTAGTTTGTAGTATTTTAAGCATAAATCAAATAATAATGAACAAAATTGAATGATTGTGGCGTCATTAGAAACTTAAAAAAAAATGGGGAACATTTTTATAGAAGAAAGTATTGCCAAGTTACTTCATTTTCATTGTCATAATGATCATGTAAAGTTGACCTAAAAGTCTGTTTTTAGAGAAATCTGGAATGATGAAATGAGTTATGAATTTTGATTTTAATGGTTTTATTGAGATATAAACCATGAGTATAAATAATACTTATATGAGTTTGGATATATGAATGTTTACATGACAAGAGTAATAGAGTGATACTCAGGATTGTTATGAACATGCATTGTGCATACTTCATATATATACATGTGCATTAATAAACACTTATAATTGTGCCAAATTATGATATGTGTATATTGTGTGATATAGAGGAGCAACTAGAATGTCAACATCTAGACGTTGCCGGAACTCCCAGGCATTAGCTTCGGGAACGACCTGTGAGTAACTTAGATGGTCTCACTCAATTAATTGATTGTGTTAGATTATGTTTGAATTGTCTTATGAATGTGAAATTGAATGTGTTGATTCCGGACAATTGATTGTCCGAGGAGTTTGATATTTGAGACTGTATTGGAAGTGCTACTTGAATGTGAATATGGCTAACTATTTGTTCTCAACTTCAATGTTAAATGTCAGATTAAAAGTTCGGTGACAAATGTAAATAAGAAAGAGTGTGAATGTGACTGAACGAGTGTAATCATTGAATATGTATGATGCATTTCATTATATGAATGCATGAAAGATAATGGCGGTTGTGACCGGCGTCACCAGTAAAAGAGCTTAAAGCTCAGAACGTGATAAGAGCCTTTGGCTCAGTTGTGTATGTACCCAGTAACTACTAAGGGATATGGGACATTAATTGATACAACTCGATATCCACAAAGGGATATGAGCTAGTAAAAAGGCACTTGGTCACAACAAAGTAACAAGTGAAGCCGAGTCACGTGCATTGTATTTATACTTGATATGTGTATTTTACATGAATTAAATGACCATTATGATTGTTCTGAAAGTGAAAGGTGATATTTTATGAATATGCAAAGATGTGAAAAATATGTTACATGTATTGATGTGATGCATGAATTGAGTGAACCTTCGATGATGGTTAATGATGCGAGTCAAATATAACCATATTTTTACCATGATTTTACATTGATTTCGCATGATTTATAACTCATTTAAGTCGAGGGGGACAGTCCACTACCCAGGATTAGGAGTACAACAGCAAACTCAACTAGGTGGAAGCTCTCCTAATCCTTCATTTCCAACAGGGTACTTAAAAGATAAAAAAAGTAGCAGTCCAAAGCATTAAACAAGTACCTAGAGAAGAGAAGTAAAAACGGCAGAAATATATGAAGAAAACGCTAGTTGGAGAAGAGAAGCCAAAAACGACACAACACATTGATAATCAAGGCAGCAAAACGACACGACAGTGGGAAGAATAAAATGCAACCCACATGAGCAAAAGAGGAAACGTAGCCAACGTTTGGAATGAGAAAACGTCACCGTCCAAGAAGTAGAGAAAGGGTTACAAGGGTTGGTGAATGGTAGTTTTGGGAATTAATTAGTGAAATAAAAAAATAAAAATGCAAAAAAAAAGGGCGACATGAAAATAAAAAACAAAAGGAGGCTGATTCTTATTAATTGGGACATCACGAACAGCAGAAGAGAGGCGGCATAAGAAGTGAAAAAAAAGAAAACAAAAAAGGGGGCCGTGTTAACCAGGGAGGAGGATGCTTGCGGCTAGGAGTTGGGTGGCTGGCGCAATGCGAGGATAAGAAACGAAAAGAAGAGAAGACAAAGAAGGAGGGATTTTTAGAGGCTTAGGCAGCTGGAGTTTTCACGCACAGGGACTTCTCAAGCCTTGGAGATCACTGCAACTGTTATGGGGAGCTGTCTTTTCCTACTCTTTAATTGTATCGATATGTCTATTTCAATATGTCGTATGTGTGTAGAAGTGATATTTGAATTTAAGGTGCATCTGTCGGGGTTTACTTATCGCGAGTATTAGCTATAATTCCATCTAGAAATAGGTGTTCAGTCAAAATATTCTAGTTCGCCTAGAAATAGGGGTTGGAGTGTAAAACTGGCATTAATCTTGTGAATTGCACATTTCAGCTAATCAGTATAAATTGAAGGAATGGAAATCAACCTAGTCGAATCTTAGGAGTATCATCTCTCTGATTGATATTTGGTTTATGATTTGTGATTTGGGTATCTAGCAAATTAATTAAGTTATTAGTGATTTTGAAATTTGAATTTTATTTGTTGAGTCGTGTCAGTTTATCTCATTGAGTTCGCAAAACTCACCAAAATTGTAACGTTGATTTTTCAAGACCGAGAAACGACTTTAGCTACTGAGAGACTCTACAAGCAGTGTAGACTTGTACTTTTGAGAAAAAGAAGAAATGGCTCAAAGGTCGGTCAACTGAAGATAGAAGATTAGATAGACTTTTTGTGTAATTTTCTCTTTCATGCAGCATATTTTGTATTACGCTATGATGATGTACATTTATGGATGTTTGAAAGATACATTGTATAACATTCAGTTTTGTTGATGAAATAAGGAAAATTTTGGTTTTAAAATATTGTGACTTTCTTCATGATGTTTAATAAGAGAAACAAAGATAGATGATGTCATGTTAAATGAATGTGGTGATTGAATGTAGCACATCATTATTATAGGTTATGTATTGAAATGTTTGCAGGGTGTTCCGGTATGCACCCCATGGCAATGGGGCGCTACATGACTAATTTGTTGTTAATACCCTCATGAAATCATTCCATCATTTCTTAAATATTACAAAGCTTATAGTCAACAATAAGGAGCCAAATATTTACTTCTACTTGGAGTATCCCTATTATTATTACTTTTAGGCTCATTTTATAGAGATTTGTACCTCTCTTTGATTCCATTTTTTGAAGAATTAAGAGCTAGAAAAATAAAGCTCTATCCTATGTAAGGAGATTATAACCTATAAATTTTATACCCAATAACTTCCATATCTATTAGAGATCACATCTTTACTTGCCTAAGAGCATCAACAAAAAGCAATTCAAAGGATAATCAATAATTTTCTATAGTTTGGTGGAATAAGTAACAACGGAAAAATTAAGGTAATTTAGAATAAATTATGTTTCATGAATGATTATAGGTTAAATAGATGAATGGGGAATATGTCAAAGGGAAAAGCTTTTGAAATACTTGGTCCATTAATCAATTACTAAAGTTAAGTGATGTTATGGCTAAGGAAATTAAATTCCATATTAAGAGTGGTTAGAAAACCAACCTTTGGTTTGAGAATTGGAATAATTTGGGTCCTCTTCATTTGCTCCCTAAATTCAACACACTCTAGCTTTCTACTTTAGCTAAAGCGAAAGGTAAAAAGATAATAAAGGAATGAATGTGGCATTATGATCACAGGTTCTTCTTAATAACTATGGATTTGGTCCCCAGCTATAATCCTAACTTAAACAAAGAAGACTCAACCATTTTGTTAAGGTATAACATAAAATTTATAAATAACTCTTCTCTATCCCTATTTGGAGTACTTAAGCATATTATTCCTTGTAGGAAATTGGTGCAGTTTAAAATGGATTTACCAAAAAATTCCTTATTGCCCAAAACCTTTGGTAAGTTCAATAGAGAGACTAATGATAATGGTCTATGTAAAATTTTGCAAAGCTATACTTGAAAACTTATACCATACCATATATTCTTTCAATTTACTCATAAAAGGTTCATCTGGTATCAAAATCTAAGCCATTACAAGTTACATCTTCAAGAAGAGACATGGTCATAAGTGATAAGCTAGTCCCTAAGGGTTAATTTCTAGAATAAACATGATTATATTTAAACTCGATTTGAGCTTTTAATCTTTTAACAAATGGAAAGTAATATTCCAACTGTTTTCATATCCATCCTCAATTTTACTAGGGAGTTTATTATTGTTAAAGATTCTCATTTAAATTATAATGATTAGTTCAAATCCAGCTAGAACTTGCCTTCAAGCTATCTTGGAGAAGAGTTCAAAATTTTATTCTAAGCTAGTTTAGTTGATTTCTTAGCAAAATCTGATGCCATGGGACTTGCTCTATAAGGGTTCCCTAAATTTTCTTTAGTTTTTCTTAACTGTCCTTTTACTATTAACTTTGTAGCACATTTATTTCTCTTATTCTGCTTTAATATTTACTTATATGTACTTGAATTCTTAGTTGGGATTTGATCCACTTCTTTCATTTTCCAAAAATATGGAAATATCTATACAATTTTAAAATATTTTTATATTTGAGATTTAAGATAAGTGTCAAAGTATGTTCAAATACAATATCTCTTAATTTTCTTTTATTTTTTAATTTATGATTGATGTAAAAAGTACAAAAAAATTATTATTTAACATCATTTGTGGAAGACAATTCCATCTACTGGTTAAAGTTTGGTTTACCACATTTAACTTTGCAATTTTGATTATTTTAACAAAAATTTATTAATTTAATTTCAATTGAAATGTGTAATTATATTATTTATTAAGTCTAATTTTTAAAAAATTATAAATTTATATCTTGATTTATCTCAGTAATTGTTAACTTCTAAGTAAAATTAGTTCAGTTAGGTTACAGAGAACAAACATCACTGTAACTATAATTTGGAGAAATAAGTAAAGAAAAGTCTCTAAAGCTTATTCTGGTGTGGCGATGAATAGATAAATACTCGAAAGAAATGAAGTAATTAAAGAAGAATGCATAGTAGTTACTTGTAAATTTAATATTTTTTGAATCAATTTATTTTTTCCCTACTTGTTCTCTAGTTCTTTCTGTTCATTTATAAGGAAGTTCTCACTCAATAACTTATTTTCATGTATAACTAAATTAAAGTTTCTACCGTTACTTCACGCACAAGACTTTTGAACCCTTTAGGCAAGTTTGGTGGATGATTGGTCGAAAGATGATTATAGCATTATGTTTTCATACATTCAACATCTTCATTCATCAATAGGGACTTGGCATAAAATAATCCAGGTGTAGAAAACTCAATTGCATGATATCCTCTAACAACAACATCCATGTATGTATTCTCAAAATTGTGTTATGGACTTTGGTTTTTGTAAGGACAAACTATTCCTAGTTAATAATAAATTATTGGGCTTTAATCACAGCTCCCACAACTGTAATCAAGAATAATAAACTAATCTGAAGAGACCTAATCGCAAGAACGAACAAGCAAATAATATACATGATAAGAAATTAAATGGAACACTAGATATACATGAAAAATCCTTCAGTATAGAGGGAAAAACCATAGGCCAAATCAACAAGTAAATCCACCAATTTCAAATAGGACCTATATGAGTTTAAAGTTTCTAAACTCCTTGCTCTGAACTATATCACAAAATAACTATAAGTTATCCCAACAAATTTTAGTACTTGGTATAGGTTAATATCTTAAATCGACAACACTCTCAATCTAATCCTAAAACAAACACTCAAAAGACAAATTACAACTAAAACTGTCAATTATATAATGAGAAATATCTCTTAGCAAACTCTCACTCTCTTTCTTTCCCTTTTTTATGTTCTTTACACTCATACCGATGAACTCATCATTTCCCCTTTTATACAAAAACGAGTTTTGTAATTGGACAGGGTCACTTATAAGACCTTGTAGGTGACTATGTCCTTTTATTACAAATATATATGATTTCAGTCAGTCATACGGTTCACTTACACAGTCACATATGCTTAGGACACGGGTATATTTGTATACTTAAGACATATGCATTTGTGTTCCACAAGGTCATGTATGTCTTCATCTCATGCCATTCACTAGAACACATTTGTAGTTACCTACGCAATCTTCACACACGAACATGTATGATAGGGACATGGGCATGCCTGATCTTACATGACCATGTAGGTCATCATCCAATTTATATATGTTCACAATCTCTTACATGGCCATCACACATGGTCGTGTAAGTCAAAGACATGATTGTGTGTACTCTACATGACCTTTCTCAAGAGTGGCTTTAAATAAACTATTATCCCTCTTAACTTTACTCGTTCTTCATTTTTCTGATCCTTGAGAATATCCAAGATCACTGCAACTCACTTTTGCCTCTAAATAGGACTAGATACAAAATAATCTCTCCTCTAGTCCATTTTTAAAGGAGACCTGAATGACCCAACATCTATTTAAGAGACTTACGAGTGAGCTTACTATAAAGCTCTTGCTTGCTCCTAGGAGCTGCTTTTGTTAACATGTCAGTACCATTTACATATGTATGAATCTTCTTCAACTGTAATTGTTATTTCTCAATCATTGATCTCAATCAATGATACTTGACATTGATATACTTTGTGCGAGAATGGAATATTGTATTCTTTCTTAAATTCATTGCGCTTTGACTGTCATAAAATTCGACATAATCATCTTCCTTCTCATCTAACTGTTAAAGGAATTGTTTCAACTATAGCATATCCTTACCTACTTCCGCAACAACTACATGCTTTGATTTAGTTATAGATAATTTTACACAGTTTTACAACTTGGATTGCTAAGAAATGGCTCTCCTTACAAATCCAAAGAAGTAGCATGAAGTGGAGTTCCTGTTATCAAGATCTCCAGTCACATCTACATCTGTTTAGCCCTTGAGAATTAGCTCCCTACTATCGAAACACAAGCTCCGTTTAGAAGTGCCCCATCAATATCTTAAGTTCCATTTAATAGCTTCACAGTGAACCTTCCCCAAATTGGACAAAGACCTACTCACCAACCCAATAGCTTGTGCTATATCCAATCTCATACATACCACTGTATACATTAAGGAACCAACAACAGATGAATATAGAACAGAAGAAATACTATCTTTATCCTTTTCCATTGAAGGGTAGGCATACTTATTCAATTAAAAGTAAGGTGCTAGTGGCATGCTAAAATGGCTTGACGTGCTTTATATTGAAACTTTCTAACACTTATTCATTAAGCCTTTCCTATGGCAACAATAATTTTCTATTTTTTTTTTGTCTCAAGTTATTTCCATAGTCAAAATTTGCTTTCAAAAACCCAAATCTTTTATGTGAAAAGATTTAGATAAGTCCTCCTTCAAGTTACCCATTTACAGATTGTCTTAATATCTTTTCTTACAATCAACATGTCATCAATATATAAAAGAAGAATAATGAAGTTTTCATGGATAAACTTCTTAAAATACATATAAAGATCGACAAAGTTCAGTTATAACCATTTCCAATTATAAAAGAATAAAACTTCTGATACCATTATGTTGGTGCCTATTTTATCCCATACAAGCTCTTCTTCAACTTGCATACCAGTAAGAAGATTTTATCAAAGTCAATTCCTTTTTTTGGCTGAAAATTAGTCTTACTTTATGCTTCACTAGCTTGTCACTATCGGTCTTTATCTTGAATACCCATTTATTTTTAAATGCCTTCTTACCTTTTGGAAGTTTCATTAGCTCGTAGGTTTCATTCTTCTTTAACGAATTCATAATTCTTCTTTAACGAATTCATCTCCTTTTGCCTAACTATGAGCCAAAGATCTTTGTCTTTATTTGACTCTACATCTTGCACAATTTCAGGCTCCCCTTTAGTAGTGACTATAAGGTATTCTATACTCGAATACCTTGTAGAAGGCCTTTTCTCTCTAGTAAACCTTCAGAGTTAAATATCTTTTACCATTGAACTACATTTCTCCCCTACTTATTATTCTCATTGACCTTATTTACACCATCTTTTGAATGTGGCTTCTGTAGTTCTTCACTATCAGGTTGTACATGATCACTAATAATGTATGCCTACTCATATTCTTCATCCCCTTCACCTATGGGCTAATTAACTAAAAATTAAAATAAGGGAAATATCAATGGCACTGTAAGATGAACTATTAAGTATAGTCTTACCTCCTTTAATTAAGGATGCACCTATCTCGTGCTAATGAAATACTATTTCTCTAATTCTAGCAACCTTATGCTTTTATGGTTATGGAGTTTAAATCCTATCTCTTCATCACCATAATCGATAAATCCACAAAGAAGTACTTTTGAGTCAAGTTTATATCTTTGATTTTTGGGCACATGTTTAAACACCTTGCATCTAAATACCCCCAGTTATTGGTATGAGGGGTCTTTTCCTATCTATACTCTCTCGAGAATCTCAAATTTTAAGAGAAATAATGGAGCTCTACTGATTAAATAAACAATCGTGCTAACTGCTTCACCTCAAAACATCCTTAGTAGCTTAGACATTCAAAACATGCAATGAACCTTCTCCACAATTGTTTTTTTCATTATGTCAGCAACATGATTATGTTGTGGAGTACTAGGTTCTATCTTTTTGTGTTTAATTTCATGCTTCAAACTCCTTGGAGGTATACTCTCCTCTGTTGTTTGTTAGCAGGCACTTCAGTTTCCTCCCAGCTTCCCTTTCTACCTTGACAAGAAACTTTTGAAAATTTTCAAAAACTTATCTTCTTGCTCTTAACATTTAGACCCAAGTTCTTTGTGAGGCATCATAAATAAATGTAACAATATGCATCACAACTCTCCACAGGTAATTGTCATTCCTCCCTTAGATAATTTCCACTTCTTTTCCATATAATTATGCTAAAATCCTTATTAATATAACATATTTACAAAACTAATAATCTTGGCGAAACTTTAATTTCTCATCTTTACAGTCCTTATGTCTCTGCTCTTATAATTTAAGAAGTACTTGCTTTTTGGAACATAATGATAAGAGGCCTATGTATCAACTAGCGACTCAAAACCTAAATCACTAACATCGAAGCATCCACTAGTTACACAAAGTAATGATACTGTATCATCTATGCTTAAAGTTGTTGTAACTGTATTTTATCATCCCTTTCATTATGATGATCTTGCTTTTTCTAATCCCTCTTCCACATGTAATATAATCTTTTAATATGTCTTAGCTTGGTGTAGTGGTTGCATAACTTCACCTTTTTTTCAACTTTAGATTTTAATTAGTTCTTAGTCTTACCACACCCATTTGGACCTCACTCTTACCCCCCTTGCTTTTCACCATAAAATCTTCATATTATCCATTCTCATCCCTTTTCTTCTAATCTCTTTATTGAACATACTCTCATTGATTACATCTAAAGAGAGCACACCTTTTGGAGTTGAATAACTAATCATCACTACCAATGTCTCCTAATTATCAGTAGTGAACTTAATAAAAACAGGGCTTGAAGCTTTTGATCAAGATGATCTTCATTGTAGTCAACTTGTTGATGATATCCTAGAAATCACTATGACCTTTGACACAGATTTTCCAGCTTTCGGTTTCAAGTTTGCAAGCCCCTTAATCAGAGAGGCCTTATTGTGGGCAATCTTCCTTTCATAGAGACCTTCCATCTTCTTCCACAATTTAAAAAGATTAATCTCTTGAGACACATGCTTAAAGATGTTGATGTCAATTCATTGTCGAATAGAAAGTTTTCTGCTTCATCTTTTCCTATTCTTTATTTTTCATCTTTTCAAGTTTTGATGGAACATCATTCTTTACACCTTTGTCCACATAAATAAGATCAAAGAGATCCTTACAATATAGAATGTTGCCATCATAGGTCTCCAAATAGAGTTATTTTGTAGATGAAAATTTAACCATAAAGTTGTTTTTGCCTTTTATAACTATTGGCTTTGATACTACTTTGTTGGACCTCAATCACAACTCCTATAATGTCAATTAAGAATAATCAACTAATATCAAGAGACCCAATCTCAATAACAAATAACCAAATAATATATATGACAAGAAAATAAATTGAACACCAAATATACATGGAAAACGTTCTAGTATAGAGAAAAAATAACAGGCCAAACTAGCAAGTAAATCCACTAATTTCAAATAGGAACTTACACTAGTTTAAAGTTTCTAAGATATTGAACCTTGCTTGGAACTACATTGTAAGCTTCAGTACTAAGCATAGGTTAATACCTTAAATCAACAACACTATTAACATATTACTAAAACAAACACTCAAAAGATAAGTTGTAACTAAAACTACCAATTATAGAATTAGAAAGACCTCTAAGTTGACTTTCACTCTCTTTATTTTCCTTTTTTTTTTGTTCTTTACACTTATACAGATGAACTCATCATTTCCCCTTTTATAAAACAAAAGGGCTTGGCATCTGGACATGTTCACTTACATATTCATGTAGGTGACCGTGTCCTTAATATATTTTAAAGAATTATGAATATACAAGATCTCAATCAGTCATATGGTCCACTTATACAGCCATGCATGTATGGGATATAGGTGTGCCTTCTCCATACAGTCATGTATGTTTTAGACTCTTACCATTCACCTGTACACATTTGCAGTTACCTACATGGTCTTCACACATGGCCATGTGTGATAGAGACACGGGTATGTCTAATCTTACATAACCGCGTACGTCATCATCCAATTTGTACATATTCACAGTCTCTTGTACAGTATAAAGATAAGATGACTTACGCAATGAAATAATCACTATTGGTTATCAATCTTAAGTATACCATATGTCAGGTGTTGTAGACAGTGTCAAAAATATGAAAGAATTCAACAAATTCTTACTTATATGTTACGTTATATAATATCATGACCATTTATAAGACAGGTCATTGATCTTATTCGAAAGATATATCCACCATCTTAAAAAACCTATAGTTTCATTCTGTTAGCCTTAAATTATTTTACTAAATGGGTGGTAGCTCAAACTTTGAAGAAACTTGATCAAACAAATGTATTTATATTCATTAAAGAATAAATTATTCATCAATTTGGAATTCATTAATAGATAACAATTGAAAAGGGAACCATTTTTATGTGCCAAGAAGTTAGGGATTTTATTTGAAGATTATATGATAAAATTAATACATTTGACTCCATATTATGCTTAGCTAACTGTGAAGGTAGACCTTCAAACAATATAACTATTAAGGTCTTGGAAATAATGTTGAAGGAGAATCTTAAAGAATGGCATAGAATTATATTGAAAACATTATGGGCACCCTGTACTTCAAAGCATACTACTATTGGAGTTAGCCTATTTACTTTAACTTATGGATAGATATTGTTATTCCAATATAAGTAGTGGTTCCATCATTAAGAGTAGTCAAGCAAAACGCTTTGAAAAAATTAAAGTTTTTAGAGGGTATATTAATGGAACTAAAGTATTTAAATGAAGTACGAATTTAGACTTTCAGTAATATGATTATTCAAAAGGAAAAGATGGCAAAATTCTATAATAAAAGAATTAATATAAAGGAATTCTAAGAAGGGGATTTAGTGTGAAAGTTGATCCTACCTCCTTGAATAAAAGATAGAGAATAAGGTAAATGGTCCTAAATTGGGAAGGCCAATTCTACTAAGAGAGTCTTAAGTGGTAATGCCTATTAGTTAGCCAGTTTAGATACAGAAAATTATAAGCATTTCATTAGTGAGAAGTATATAAAAGCCTTAAATACATAGTTTTTTTTTAAGTCAAGGATAAAGGAACATGAGTGAAATTTCGAAAATAAAAAAGCACTAGATCAAAGTAAACATTCATAGAATTGTTCAAAACCTACTTGAAACTAACAAAAGGTTGACAAATTAAAAAAAGGAAGAGAAGTTTAATGCTGGTCTAAGTTAAAGGACCAAATTTCACCAAAGCAGTTAATAAATAAAACCTGATCCTCTTTGGCTTACTGTACCTACTGTTTGTAGAAGCTGAGTTCACCTTTTTATGGCACCAATAACTTCCCTAACTCTATAGTCATTGTATCAAGTTCATGAAATCCTAATTGAGTTATTCTCCATCTTGTTTAATGGTTTCTTGATTCTTTCTAATTAGTTTGATAGATTCCTCATGCTTAACAACCTCACTTTCTAAGGAATCAAACTTTTTTTTAACTTTTGAATTTTTTTCACGAGATTTTTGCCTTTAGTCTCCTTTGTATATAATTCATTTAACATTGGTACGAGAAGCTTAATCTTTTGAAGTACATGACCTGATCATGGAAAGACTTCTCAAAGAAAGTAAAGACTTTTTTAGCTTTGGTAAGAAGCCCCTCAATAGCAGACGACAAAGTTATGGAGCCAACATATGATAACATGCTCTAAAAGGAGCTAAAATGAATATCAGTCAAGAATTGTAACCCCTGTTATATAGTGATCACAAGGAATCCTAGACTCTTGATAGTTCTTCATAACTGAAATGTTAGTGTAGCTCTAGAGGGAATGTCCGAAGAGAGATCTAGGAAAGACTTCTTCTAAAGTCACTGTTATGGTCCAAACATCTTTTTCCTGCAAGACATAAAAGAATTTGTTAGAAGGCTAATGTATTAGCCTATAAAATAAAGGAATTCTTATTTTACCTCTAGCGAAGTAACCTCAGTGATCTTTGATTCATCAAAATTCCTATTTTTTCTATATTCTAGTTTAGAGGAAGGGAAGAAATAGCAAGGTACAACATCGTGTCAATTATGAAAATGAGATAAACAATGGAATTCATATTGGAAGAAAAATACAAGCAATAAAAGGAAGTTTAATATCATCGCTAATGTCCTCAACAACTTTTTTAAGCATAGAAGAAGTCGCTTTTAGGTGAAGGGTAACTTCAGTAATAGGCTCTATGGTCTCATCTTCTTTAAGCAATTTGGTGGAAGAATGAGTGAACTTCATAGTTGAACTTTTTGGGATTGGAGTTCTAAATCTCGTGGAACTAGGAGAAGTTAATGACTTCTCTTTAAGCTTTCTTTTAGGGATAGAATTTGGAGCCACATCTTGTTTAGAGGAAGGCTTTCTTTCTTCCTTAATCTCAACTTCTAAGATTTTGAAATATATAATGATAAGGAGTTATGAATAAATGTTAACAGCCAAAACTCTAATAAAAGGGTCAAGTTTTAGAGCTTTATCACCACCAATAACAAAAGCTCTAGGATTGGTAAAGACGAGAAAAAGTTTTTGATAAATAGCAAAATAAGATAATTAAAAAGATCTGAAGATTCTAAGCCAATAGAGTCTTTTGGAGAAATATTGGAAAAGTTCTAGCTGAACTATAGACCTAGACATTAGAGAAAGAAAAATATTAAAGATGTTTTAAAGAGGCTTGCTATAAAAACTAGTAAACAGATAAAGACCGAGAAAATCAGAAAATCTAAAGTCATAAGAGGGCAAGCCTTCTTTTTCCCTAACTTTAGGGAAATAGATAAAAGTACAAAGTCAGATAAACCTCACACATAAGTTAAGTTGTTACAAGGGAATATTAGAAAGACATTTCCTTAAATTCCTATAGAGGAATCCTAAAAAAATATAAATGAGAGCAAAGAACTTTCTAGAAGCTACCGCTTACAAAAAGGGAGAAATTTCACACTAGGCTTATTATTAATAGGGAAAAAAATAAAATGGTTCAAGAACCCAAAGTAAATTAGACATGTTATTCTTTAAAAATGGGAATTCTATAAGAAGCGTAACTAGTTATCAACTTAGAATAAAGAGAACACTTAAAAGCACTAGGTTTTGAAATAAGGGTCTCCTTGACTAATCAAACAAAATCTTCCCTAATTACAGGTAATTTGGTAAAAAAGAAAACATCTTTCAATAAGATGGAAGCATGACCAAAAGAAAATATAAAGGAATTACAAGAAGGATTCCAAAATTCCAAAATAGTATATATGCTGGGTTCATATTCTATGCAATTCTTAGAAAGAGATATTAATTGTAGAAGGCCATATCTCTTACAGGATAAATGATATAAAGGTTACAACCTATCCAACTCAGCCTATTGATCTACATTTTTTCCATGTTTTTAACGATTTAGAAGCTTAAAATAGAACAAATTCTAAGTGCAAGTTTGATTTACTTACTTCTCCTAAATAGGGTTAAGGTAGGTGAGAAGAATCGGTAGGTGAAGGAATTCTAATAGTGAGAGGCAAACCCCTGTTCATGATCAAAATGGAAAAATCCTTCTATAGTATTGGAAAAAGGAATTCAAATGTTGAATTTTTTACTTAATTTTTATAAAGGTTAGAAAAGGCTCAGTTAGAATAAAGACCAGTTTAAGCTTTACAACCTACCTAGAGAGGTAAAATTAAAGAAATTAAAGGAATCACATAGTACAAGAATTAGAGATATACATCTATATCATTCAATTTTTCAAATTCTATTGAAGAGGAGGAATATGCATGACAAGTGCAAGCCATCGTCGTTGAAAAATATGAGTGCATTTGCAAACAAAAAATACTAAAGTCAAAAGAAAAGATATGAAATGTTTAAAAATTAAGATGGAAAAGAAAGAAGTAATGAGAAGAATTTATAATAAAAATGATTGAATCTTAATGGAGTAGCAAAAGTTTAAAATTTAAAAGATAAAGTTAAGGATTTCAAATGTGAAAGATCTTGATATGATCTTTGGGCTAGAATCTCCTTATCTATAAAAGACTATCTAGGATTTAAGAAGATCCTCATGATGATGTCGCCTGGTCCCAATTATAAAATCCTTCTTGTTCTGTAATCTATAAATCCACTAGGTTGGAGTTGAAACCCGGTTTATAAAAGACTAAGAGAATTTCAATATCCTATTATTGATTTGCTCGACCAAGCATATGCGGTAAGGCAATTGTTAAGCGTAAAATAAATTCTCCCCATTTGACCCGAGGTGCCTAAAATCTAAAATTCTTAGAAATCATTTGGCCACAGAGTACATACATATAGGAATTAGTTCAGAAGTATAAGATTCAAGAATTTTAGTCTGTTGATACATAATTAACATGTAAAAATACTACAAGGAGGCAATTAACTAGAACGTGGAAGTTGAGAAAATGGTGGAAGATAGTTAACACGAATATGGTCAAGTGGGCTGGAAGTTAAACAATTACAAGAAAATTGCTTGAGACAGAAGTCTATAATGTGAATATTAAGGAGATAGTGGCAGGCAGTTAGTTAAAATGTGGGAAAATAGACAATTACAGTAAAAAAAAAAACTACTTGAGGATGAGAGGACTATAAATTCCCCAACACTATGACATGATAACACACATTCAATCTCAAGAGAACCTCAAACCCAATCTCTAGAAGAATAATTAGCTTATTTCAAAAACACATTATTATTAGTTTTTCAACTTTTTGTATTCATTTTATTACCTCAAATTCTCATTATAGTTCGCATTTTTGTTATTGCCTAAATTAAATCATTTATTCTTTCTAATCCATATTAGTATTTTGTTAGCTTAGAATTCAATTTTTTATTTTTTTTAAAAATCCACTTATATCATCGATAAGAAATCAAGTATAAATTTTAGATTTTCTCTTTGTCACGTGCAAATTTTAGATTAACACCAACAATGAGAAACCTAAGGGACTTATATGAGTCAGTGAAGAGCTGCCTACAGTAAAGAGCTTTCAACATGTTAATGAATATTGCCACAACTTCTTTCTTGGTCAAAGGAGTTTAGACTTCAGCTTACTTGCTTTCCATCTTATAGCATACTCTTCGAAATTTTCATCTGATATGATGTTCTAACCATCTTGGTTAAATCTATATAGGTCTTGACGATTTTGACCAAATCAAACACTAGCTCAATCGAGTAACATATTCCATCTTAGAGTTGGTCCCATCATTCTTTGGTCAAAGAAATGAATTAAAATGCTCTTGTCTTGCTCATAAATCACTATTTTAATTTGGGTGATCTAATTCAATCAAGTTCCTCATTCTTTCTTGTAATTGCACAATTTAAGTGTTGAAAAATTGGGCCAGATTCTAATTTTACCAATAGTGGAATAAGAATAAAACTTTTTTACTTGATTTTATGAAAGTTAAGATTAATTTAAATTTTATAACGTGATTAACGCATAAATATAATAAGCGTAAATGTAAAACTTACCTTATTATGTACCTTAATTTTTTCCGTCATTTATGTTAAATCATTTTTGAAACTAGTTCAATACAACCACTATAGTTGCATGCGTATTCAACTTCTAACATTATTTACAAGAATATATTGAAAGAATTTAGTGAAAATTAGGTAAGAAATGCCAGCTCCTTTAAATTTTAAACTTATTTATAATAAGCTTAGCCTTTTACTAATTTAACTGAAATAAAATTCTAATTTTTATTAATTTTAATTAAATACCATTTGGATCCATATAAAATATATCATTTAATATTAATCTTTATTTATTAAATATCTCATATTTAATCTTAAAATTTTTAAAAATTTTTAATTTAAGTCCAACTTGATTAATTGCTTTTTTTTCTCTCAACAACCATTGTTTATGTGTAACCTATTAAGTTATTAAAAATATTGACAAGAGATATAAATTATAATTAAGATTAGATAACTAAATTCTTTTAATTTATCTTTAATTCTCTAATTAGATAATTTATATTTATAGATCAAGATTGATATATAGAAAAAAATTGAAATGTCAAAATGTTTTTAATAATATTTTTATGCATGATTTTTCATATAATTAATTCTTTCAACGTACAATATTCTAATTAGATATAAAGAATAAAAATAAAGTCAACTTTATTTTAGTTCAATCACGTTATTCTCTACGATTAGTAATTAATTTTATCAATGACATTTAAAATTTATTTTCAAAGTGTTATTTCATGTCAACTAAAATTTTTTCAAATTAATACTAATAAAAAATAAAACAGTATCTACTTTTTGCATAGAACAAATACTTACTGATTTTGGGAATCAGAAGTCTTGATTTCGGACATGTACCTCCAGTAAGAATGCTTAAATCTACTTCGAAGGGACCTCTTCTTTACAAAGAACACTCCTCATAGAGCAAGTACAGAGAATCGAAAGCATTTCATTTCCAATCCCATCAGCGCATCATTGCTTTGGTCCTCCTTGTATCTATGTTGTAAATTAACAATGTTTAATTAGTAAAATCACAGGCTTTCTTAAGTAAGCACAAAATATAAATTCTTTTTTATTATTTTTTTACAAATAAAATTTACTTTTGAAGTATAGTTTTAATTTTCAAATTAGGAGATTAAGTTCGAAATTTATACTTCTGTCAGATAGTAAAATTATAATTTAAAATTGCAATATTAAGTACAGGTTTCTAACTGAAACTTCCAAACATACCTAAAAGAATAGTTCCCGTTTATTATTTCGCCAATGCTGTTTTATTGAAAGAAAGAAATTAATAAATTGAAATTGGATACTGTAGCGCAACTTTTAGAAAGAGAGAAAATTATCTTCCTCAAATTGCATGAAGCCGCAAACATTGAATCTCTTCACATATCACAACCATCAAAACGTTGGGCCCACCTTCTCTCGTGCTTACGTGTACGAGTCTGATCAAACCTCAACTCCCGTTGTACTTAGATTCTCTTCTCTCTTTGTTTTTGTGCGTCTCAAGTCTGAGCAATTGTCTTCAGTACCTTCCATCACAATATTCCCTAACGAACTTTGTTTTTTTTTCATGAAACATCTGAACTTTGACTATCACAAAAGACAATTGTAGCCCTTGAATCCAAACAAAGCTCACCATATAAGCCGCACAACCAAATGACCTCTTTGAATGTGAGACTGTCTCGCTCATCTGCATATACTCAAGTCTTTATTGTAGCCAAAGCAATTGTGACTTACAAGGTTAAATTTTAATGAACAACATAATTTTTCAAGTAGAATACAAAACTAGTAAGTGATCTCGTTTTGTTGAGATCACCAGGAGAGTTTGAGTCAACATAACCATCTAAGATTCTATTGCTTCTTCCAAATTGCAAACATAGTTTGAGTCCATATATAACCATCTAAGATTCTATTGCTTCTTCCAATTTCCAAATAAGTATTAACTAAACCAGACTAAAATCTAAAATTAAATGCCTCTTGATCTTCCAAATAATCATTGGGAAATATTTTAAGAAGTGATTTAAACATATTTGGATTAAACAAGTTAGATTTGAGTATTTGAAGTAGTTAAACTCATGTTTTTGGGGTGATTGTCATTAACTTTTAGGAAAACTATTCAACTAGGTTAAATGTAACCACAAGTGTTACATTATCTTGCTTTGATTGTTTTTTTTTTCTCTTAAATCTATTTAATTAAAATTTAGATCATATGTAAGATTGTTAAACAATAAAGGTTAATTGAATTACGTATTTTTAATTAGCTAATCTTAAGAAAATAATATATTTAAAATCATATCAAACATATGATTGATGAAATAATTATTTTTATATCAACGATCAATCATAGTTCTGAGGGTGGAAACAACTAAAAACCAAGGTTTGTTTTATTACTAGCTCTTTTATTATTTACATAATTCAATTATTTTTCTTTATCATAAAATTTTCATATTATCGCAAACCCCTTTTGTTAAATATTTTCTTTTATAATGATTGATGAACTAGATTTCCTTGTGAGATCGATTCCTACTTTCCTATATTACATTTATTTATCAAAGGAAAATAAGACAATTTTTTATACAAATGAAAGCTCAACCAAATTTTGGTGACATTGTCAAGGAATTCCTAGTTTGCATGTTCATTAAGAGAGCTTTGAAACAAGTTAATTTACAGTATAATTCAGAGATCAAAATGACAAAAAAAGTTAAGGAAAGAAACAAAAACTTTTACTAAATATCAAAAAACATGGCAGATAATCAAAAGCTACGAGAACTTGTCGAACTAGATTTAAACAATCTCACTTTATAACTTTTCCTAATCTTGATGCAAGTGCTACTTTTGAACTAAAGTCTATCTTAATTCATTTGTTGTCAACTTTTTATAGTACTATAGGTGAGAATCCATACAAGCATCTTCAAGAGTTCTATATCGTATGTACAATAATGAAGTTGAATGGTGTTGGTAAAGATTAAATTAAATTACAAGCTGTCTCATTCTCTTTGGAAGACAATGCCAAAGATTGGTTATATTACTTTCCATTCACTAGTATCAATAAATGGAACAAAATGAAGAAACAATTTTTTGAAAAATAAAATTCCAGCTTTAAATGTTGTTAACATTCAGAGCAGATTTGTAGCATTTGACAACATAATGGAGAGTTTTTGTATGATTATTGGGAACATTTTAAAATTTTATGTCCTAGTTGTCTATAACACAAAATTAGCAAACATCTCTTAATTTATATTTTTTAGAGGACTTTTACCAACTGAAAAGAGTTTTACCGATGTTGCTAGTGGAGGACTTGTTTAAAAAAAATACTAAATGAGGCTTGTACATTAATTGCTAACATGGCATTCAATTCCTAGTATCTAAGTGCTAGGATGAACCACTCTCAACAAGTCAATGAGGTTAACATTTCTTCTCTTGAAAAATATATGGACAATCTTATTGTATTTATTTTTCAATTGTTCATAGGAAAATGGAGGTGACAATGGTTATGAAATATGTTCAATACTAGGAAACCCAACTAACATGTGTCCAACATGTCAAAAAGATTTGATAAAATTAGAAAATGCAGCATGATGTTTTCTAGGACAACCTTAAAATCAATATAATCCATATTCAAACATGCACAACATCTTTTTAACACGTTACTGCTTTAGTAAATCAATCATCAACTAATTTTCAACAATATAGGTAACCAATCCTGTAAGGTAGCCACGACAAGCCTAAACATTCAATTCAGGCATTCTCTTGAAGATAATGTTAAAGTATTAGCTACTAATACTATTAAATTTCAACAAGAGACAAAAACTAGTATTCAAAGTTTGAAAAATCAAAAGGGTTAGCTAGCTACTGCAATTAGCTACTTAGAATCTCAAGGTTTGAATGAATTACCATCACAAACGATAGTAAATCCCAAAGAGAGTTCAAGTGTTATTATATTGCAAAGTGGAAAGTAAATGGGGTAGCACGTGAAAGCTTCACCTTCATTAAATTCATATATAAAAGAAAATGAACATGTTGAAGTAGAAGAAAGTGTGCCCAAGCCTTAAGGTGAGACAGTTACTTCTCCTTAAGCTATAGTTCCTCTATTTCTAAATGCATTAAAGGATAACAAGAAGTTGGAAAGAGAAGTTGATTTATATGAAACATTCCATAAATGTAAGATAAACATTCCCTTTTTGGATACAACTAAGCAAGTTCCTATATATACTAAATTCTTGAAAAAAAATATGATATGCTAAATTCTTGAAAAAGATATGTACAATAAAAAAAAGTAGAAATCGAATGAGATTAAAAATGTAAGGCTAGGAAAGAATGTCTTTTTTGTCATTGAAAAACTCTCCTAAAAAAGTGTAAAGATATAGGTATACTATGCATTATTAGTGGTTTTATGGTAAAAAGGACATGTTAGGGCATCCATTAATGCCATGCCTTATTTTATTTAATCATCTCTCAATTTAGGACTGCTAGAAACAATGGGAGTAGTACTTCAATTAGTGGACAAGTCCAATGCATATCCTAAGGTGATAGTAGAGGATGTTCTTGTATATGTTAATGACAAATTAATTTTTTCCGCTAACTTCAATGTATTGGATACAGAAAATGATAAATAAATAACATTAATTTTTGTGGAAAATCGTTTTTTAAAAATAACCCAAACAAAAATTTGTGTTCACAATGGTACTTTGAGCATAGAATTTGGTAAGGATACTATTTAATTTAATATATATGGTATAATGAAATATCCTAATGATGATTTTCTCATTTTTATTATTAATGTTTTGGATTCATTAGTGCAAAACTAGTTTGAAACTAATGGGAAAGATAAGATAGAAACGTCTGTGATGGAAAGTCCTTTTAAGGATGAAAATGCTGATATTTCCTCAAATTTTTGTTTGTAGGAGTGTATAATAGTCTTGGACAATTTCATAGAAGTGAAACGAATGCCAACTATACAATATATGGAGTTAAGTGTACCAACACTTAGTGACCAACTTACCACTTCAGTTATGTAAGCACCAAAATTGGAGTTAAGACCACTTCCAAAACACTTAAAATACATATTCTTCAGACAGGAAGACACTTTATTAGTGATAATCTCAAGCAAGCTGCCTTTACATAAGAGGAAAATTTGGTGGAGGCTTTTTGGAAAAATTTAAAATGGAAATTAAATGGATGATGAACGATATTAAGATATCAACACTTTTACTTGTATACACAGTATTCTCTTGGAAGATGGAGCTAATCCTATAAGGGAACTTCAAAGAAGATTAAACATATCAATGATAGAGCTAATAAAGAAAGAAATTTTAAAGCTAATCCAAGCTAGAATAATCTACCTAATTTCAAATAGTAAATGGTTTTACCCTATACAAATAGTTTTTAAGAAAACTAGAATTATAGTTGTCACTAGTCAAAAGGGACACTTGGTTGCTACTATAGTACAAAATGGATAGTGAGTTTGTATCAATTACAAGAAATTAGATTTGGTGACCTGAAAAAACCTTTTCCTTATCCCATTTATTAATTAGATGTTAGAAAGATAAGCTAGTAAAGCATTTTACTGTTTTTTAAATAGATTTTTAGGTTACTTTCAAATTACAATTGTGCTAGAAGATCAGGAGAAAACAACTTTCACTCATCCTTTTGAAACTTTTTCATATAGGCAAATGCTAGTCGACTCTTGTAATGCGCCAGTTACTGCCCAAAGCTGTATAGGAAGCATAGTTTCATATTATGTAGAGTAGATTATTGAAGTTTTTATGGAAAATTTCTATTTATGGAGACTCTTTTGATGAGGGTTTACATAATTTGATATTGATTTTGCAAAGATGACTAAAGAATAAAATCATTATTAATTTTGAAAAATGTCATCTTATGGCATAACAAGGTATAGTCATAGGACATATTATTTCTTCTATGGGAATTTAAGTAAATAAGGCCAAAATTGATGTTATTCAAGCTTGTCCTCATGCCATTAGTATATGAGAAGTTTGCTCGTTTCTTGGTCATGTAGGTTTCTATCGGAGGTTCATCAAGGATTTTTCAAAAATAACATCTCCATTGTGCAAACCACTATAGAAATATGTTATTTTTAAATTCATTGATGATTATAAAGAGGCCTTCGATAAGCCAAAAAAATTATTAGTTTTAACCCTTATCATTCAATCACCAAAGGGGGAATTACTATTCAAAATCATATGTGACATAAGTGAAAATGTTTTAGGAGCTATTTTCATACTACTATTCAAAATCATATGTGACATAAGTGAAAATGTTTTAGGAGCTATTTTAATACAACAAAGGGGAAAAGTACCTTATGTCATTTACTATATATTTATAACCTTAAATGAAGCCTAGAAAAATTACTAAACAACCGAAAAAGAGTTCTTAGCAATATTTTTGCTTTGAAAATATTTAGATCTTACTTATTAAGTACTAAAGTCATCATTTTCTCTGATCATCTAGTTTTATGGGATCATCATTTTAAAAATATAATGGCACATCATTTAAGTCGCTTGTATTATGTTGGGACAACCATTGATTTGTAACAAGAGTTTTGGATAAGTAACTATTTTCTATAGGGGTCCAATTACCATGGTATGCAGATATAATAAATCATTTAGCTACTAATATATTGTTTGCACGTTTATCTAAAGCTGAATAGAATAAACTTAAAAGTGATGCTAAGTACTTTGTATTGGACGACCCATATTTGTGGAAACCAATGTTATAAATAATGTACTGGTACTAATACTGGATTGGGTTTTGATACAATACTATACCGGTACCGATCCATACTGAATATTTTTTGATAATTTTTAAAAATTATAAATTAGTCCTAATTTTTTAAATTACAAAATAGTCCCTTAATATATTGTGTTATATAATTTATAATTTTACGTTAATCGTATCTCCAAAAATCATAGATAGATATTTGGAATAACAATAATATAATTATTTCTATTAATATTACTTGTCACATATTTCATATATAAAAATAATCACAATTAATATAAAAAATATCATTTAATCTTTATATAAATATAAAACTAAGGATAATACAAAGTACTTAAAATGTTACAATTTGATAATATAATAATTACCAAACATCAAATAGAAAGAATAATAAAGTTCCATGACTCCATAAGTATTGCAACAAGAGTTTGTCGAGTAACACAATCAACTAGAAGTGAAACCTAAAATAAAAATATTTATAGTTAAAAGTTTTATATTTATATTACATATATAGAATTTAACATATGCATCAAATGCAAATGAAATTAAAAGAAGGAAAGAAATGAAAAACTTGGAACTTTATTTTGCTTAATTCGCATTGATCTCAATTCTCATTTAGTGCAAAATCTTCTTCGTTAAAAGGAGTCTCATCATCACTATCACTTAAACTCATCACACTAAATGACATGCTTATACTTTTTCATCTAATATTATCTTCTAAGTCATTCTCATCTATACAAAACTTAGTTCCTTAAAAGCCTAATCTTTTAAAAGATCGATATGGTCAAAGAAACTTAGATCTATATAACTACCTGTTCTATTAAGAATTATAGTAAACAAATAAATTAAATTATTAAGAAATTATATTCAACTTAATAATGATAATAACATACCTTTCCCAAAGCTTTAAATGGTCAAATAAAGCCTAAATCATTCAATATTTTGTATTCCAATCTATTTCTTTTTTTGGATTGGATGACTTCACATTTTCTCTAATTCCTTCCACACTCTATTGCATTTAAACATCGACTTAAAATTTGAATTGCAAACTTTTGCAATTCTAAAACACCACTTCTAAATTGGTCTTAATAGTTAATATCATTCCCCTATTAACTTCATCTTTCTTTGTAAAAATTGTTCTAAAATAAATACTAGGATTTAAAAATTTCCCAACTATAAACAACAAAAAATAAAATTGTCTTTGCTATATGTCATTGGTAACTGTAAGATAAGGTGTGTACAAAGAAGGCCTATTTTTATATTGGCATTTATTTGTCCCTTCACACTATCCATGGCATTATAAAAATAACTCATTATTACCTTTGCATCATTATCATCCAGAAGAAGTATTCTCACCTAACATTCATAAACTCAAATTACAAATTGATATTGAGACTAAAATTCATCATCTTCAGTTATAATTTTAGAAACCTGCACTTAAGCACTAGACCTAGCATACTAAAATGCGACCCACTTATCACCTGTAAACATTTGCCTAAACTCCTTATTTATTAAAAAAATACTAAAGTGATAAGAAATTAGTTGCAAATATTGTAATAGAAGGATGATATAAATTCCTACCATTGCTGAAATCCTTTCTTGTTCAGGACCTATGCATAATTATAAATAAACTTGGTCTTGTTTTTACTTTTTGCACAGTTTCATCAATGACAGGAAAGCATCTAGCATCTTCTATATTTTTAAACATCAAGTCAATATAATATGTAAGAATAATTATTATCAATAATGAACTAAACAATGTTTTCTAGCCTAAATTCATTCACAGCTTCCTCAAATATTTGAAACAGATTATCAACATTTCTAACATGGCAAAATGCATCAATAGGCTTAAAAAATAGTGCCTAATTAGCATAATAAACTAAAAAAAATTGATAATAGGCTCTTATCTTCTATTTGACCGACCATAATTTAACACCTATAAGTTACCCAAGTCATTCTTCTTTCAACCAAATAACTATTTATTCTATAAATAGAGCAACTTAAAAATTTAAATCTGAAGGATTTTTATATCTTGGACCGTAAAAGACAATAGCATCCTCTATAGGTTGGTAATAATAATACTTGGCAGCATTGAATAATAGACTTAAATCATAATACTATCTACCTATTGTCATGTCGATATTATGAGCTACTTCTTTAAAATGTAAGGCACTACATATTAAAGGTTGAGCTTTAGGAGTTGTTTATGGTATGAAAAAATTAAATGTATGTCTTCCTTGTTTCCTCAGATCAAATGCTACATTCCTTTCTTATTGGGTAGGAAAACCATCTTCAACATCTCAATTATCTTCCTGGCCATAGGGAAAAAAGCTTCCACTACCAATTTTATAGTTCAGTCTTTGTCTTCTTTCTTTCTTGTAATGTCCCAACATATACTCTAGAAGTAATATAGCATGTCTATGTTGTATTAAGAAGTGAACATAATGAATTAAGTACATCTAAGTATAGTAAGAGATATAATGGTACTTAATGTAAAAGACAAGGGTAATTGGATAATTTGTTCGCTTCGGCATGGACATACATACTTAGACGTGAAATATGTATGGAAATTTTTGATATGTTTGCTTGAATTATGAGTATGATGTGAGGGTAATTGACAAAAGAAGTATTCCATAAGCAAATGGGATGTTTTTGATTAAATTGGATGTATTTTTGCGTTACTCTTGTAAGAGAAGACTGAAGTTAGTTGATTTGGGATGTGTATCTCGCTGAATGGATAGGTTCCATTGAATAATCTTATGTAATTTGGCCATATCTTGGCCTAAATACCTCCGAATTAGATAATTTCAATTAAAGATTAAACTAGAGACATAAGTATAAAACTTTCATGAAGAAACTGAAATCTGATTCTGCCTCTACGAGTTTTGAATTTTGTTTTGAAGTTGAGTTCTGACTACTATCCTTGTTTTTGAACAACCTGTAGTTTTTGCGATATAACTCCTGATATAATTAACCAAATTGCATTAAATTCGTGCCATTAGAAACTTAAGACATAAAAGGAATGAAATAAATTGATAAGATTATATGCCAATGTGGGGATTAAAGGAAGAAGAAGGACCAATATGCAATTTTCCTAACGTCAACTTAATAGACCAATAAAATTAAAGCATGTGTGTCTAATAGAATTGTAACACATGGTCTAATAGAAATTTATCACATGGTCCAATGGGATTGTAACACATGATCCAATCAATAGAGAGGGAAGATGGCTGACACCTTGATGAATTAACTTCAAATTTTCTCCTCTCCACTTCACCTTCTTCATCCCATCATTTTTCACTTGGTGATTCAAGCAAAGCCAAAGAGGAAGGGAAGGAAAAGCATTAGAAGAAGTACTTTTCCAATTTTAAGGTTTGGGACTTCACTTTGTTAATTTCTATATTTGTGTATATTTGAATGTGTAAAAAGATTCATTTGGATGTGGAATGTATGATGGGATGATGCTTTAGTATTATTTTGGTGTTATCTTACATAGAATTAGTTGAATATGACAAGAGAGTATCGTGTAGTAGAATTCTGTCTAGGGTTTGTTAAACTAGTAACATTGTTTAGGTCATAACTCAGCCTACAAACCTCTAAATTGACTGATTTTAGTTACATATAAAAGATAAGAAATAGAAATAAAAATTGAGTGATTTTAGTTGCATATAAAAGCTAAGAAATAGAAATAAAAATCACTAGATCAGACTCTGACTTAATTCTGGCTTTGTGATTTTTAAATTGAGATCGAAAATGGTGACCTGATGTTGCCCTTGTTTTGGATCAGTTTATGATATTTGGTCTATATCTCATGATTTAGGAGTCCAAAAGGCCTGATTATTAGTTCTATAGAAACGAGAGACATAGAAGGAGAAATTTCTAGAAAACTTAGAAACCCAGTTATGACATTTTGTACATGAATATTAAGGAACAATTATTAGCATGAATAGAGAAAGTGTTTGTCACGACCGTGGCATTCTTTTTATTTCCAATTTCTGCCGCATCTTATCTGAACCTTTAAGAATGTGTATAAAAATTTTCAAACACCTAGAAATAAATGAAATAGGATTTACCATATGTGAATTGGGAGACTGAACATTGGAATTTAAGATTAAGCATAATACATTCCAAAGAAAACTGACTTGTACATAAATGATTTATATGCATATTTATCACTCATATATGTATAGCATGACTATACAAGTGTGATTTTTACACCCTTCTATTTGTGGTAAGTTATGACTTGCATGTATGAACACAGATACAGATTTTATGACTTGAAATGTATATCATATGACTTATCAGTATATGAATTGTGAAATTGGCAAATGGTTAAAGGAAATGTTATTGTACCTTCTCTATTATCTTGGTTGTGGATAGATAAGTATGCCTATAGGGTTACAGTTCAGCTTCTACAATTTGATACCTTCAGGTACCTATAGTTTTATAACTTCGGGTATTAATGGCTTGATATCTTTGGATATCCACAACACCTGTTATCCACACCTACAGAAAATGTTAACACTGAAAGGAAACTTAACAGTCATAAATAAGAAATACAGCATGACAATATGAATAATTGGTAATGATGAGCATTTATATTAGTTTTAATGGTGAATTGTAATGATACGAAATTATATTGATAATTTGTATCAATGAGTGTTGAATATCAATATTTGGCTTATAAATGTACATTTTTGGCATATGGATAATATGTTGAAGCATATTTACATTATGTAACTTGCTTAAGTATGCCATCATTGTTTACATGAGCATTGAATATCAATGTTTGGTTCATGAATGTGAATTTATGGTATATGAGTTGTAATATTTCTGAATGTGTATACTTGGTGGATGACTGCTATGAATAGTCATCCAAACTAAGTGTTTTCCCAACTAAGCTTTCAAGCTTAGTATGACCATTATTCATGTTATTCTAACTCGTAAGAGTGAGGTATAGGGAACATCTGTAGAGACCAAGGCCAACAGATAGAAGAAAAAGTACTTTTAGAATGTGTTTTTAGCTAAAGATGATTGTATATGTACTGAAGAAAGGAAATTGTATGTTTTATTTTGATTACCATGTAAATGTAAAGATGTATTACTACTGTTAAATGATAATGTTAAGCATCGGGGAGTTTTGTAATGTGTATATATATAGCATCGAATAGAATTGTATGTTTATGAATGCATGTATAGGAATTTGGTTTCTATGTGAGTGGATGGTTGTAGGTTCTATATAGGGGTGTTACATTTATTATACTGATACTCTTCAAACAAAATTTTAATCTACCATTTCACATCATAACTAACGTTCTTACAAGACTCTACATCACCTTTAGCTCCATCCAAATGCTTCTTTAATTTAATGATTCCTTTACCTTTCAAATGCTTATTACAATATAAACAAATGGTATGATTATTCATTTTAAGAATCAATCTAGCATGATCTTAATCCAAATCATTAAATCGGTTGAATTATCAAGGGTACTTAAACTTCCCTCCTTTTATCTATAAAAGTAAATGAAAACGTAATTCAAATTAAATTAATAACTTCATGTCAAAATAAAGTGTTCTTTTAACTTAATTTCATTATCAAACTACTATGACAATATGTGTATTATTCAACTCAAAACAAACACAAAAGCATATATATTTTATATAACTCATTTTGTATAATTATATAATTAAACCATAAAGGCATAAACACATAGCTATAACCTATTTCGTGTGAGTACATAATTCAATCATCAATTCACAAATATGAGTTTATAACCTATTGTGTATGATTTCATTTAACCATAAACTCATAACTATAAGTCTATAACCTATTTTATGTAATCACAAAATTCAACCATAAACTAACCCATTTTGTTTGATTATAAAATTCAGTTTATAATATATATACATATATATAGCCCATTTTATGGCAACTACTTTGTAAGAATATATAACTCATTTTTTCCATAAAATGAAAACATTCAAACAACTAAGCATTATTATCATCATTTTGCATTTTTACCAATTTTTCGTTCACAAATTTAATTTTAAATTATTATTGAAATCCCAACTTTAATTTGGCAACCTTTCATTCACCTATTTTAATTAACATCCTTACTCCTATATAAAATTGCTCATAAAAGTCAACAACTCAATATAAACTATATAATT
This sequence comes from Erythroxylum echinodendron, assembly GCA_027575705.1. Classification (NCBI taxonomy): domain Eukaryota; kingdom Viridiplantae; phylum Streptophyta; class Magnoliopsida; order Malpighiales; family Erythroxylaceae; genus Erythroxylum; species Erythroxylum echinodendron. The sequence continues at coordinate 29,458 of JANZXR010162084.1, forward strand.
CAATTTCTTTAACACGATCCATTTGAAGGTATGTACCTAAAAATAAAATCTCATCCATCTTTAATTTTGGTCATTTAGATACCTATGAAGAAAATATTGGTGTTAAATGAATGACAAGAAAAATTTTAGAATATGGTTTCTTTTGGCCTTTGTTGTTTATGGATGCTTACTTGTTTCATAAAACTTATAAGCAATGTCAAAAAACAGGTAATATCACCCAAAGGAATGAGATTTCACAAACTCCAATCTTGTTTTGTGATTTTTTTAATATTTGGGGCATCGATTGTATGGGACCCTTTCTCTTTTCCTTTAAGTTTGCATATATTTTACTAGCTATTGATTATATGTCAAAGTAGGTGGAAGCGAAAGCCACCGAAAATGATGATTCCAAAGTGGTCATAGGTTTAAATATAATTTTTAATAGGTTCGGTATTCCACAAGCCCTAATCTACAAATTAAGGCAAAAATTTTTGCAACAAAATTTGGGAGGCGATCTTAAAGAAATATAAAGTGACTCTTAAGATCGGTACTTTATACCATCCATAAATAAGTAGGCAAGCTAAAGTTTTAATCAAAGACTTTAAATCAGTCATAGAAAAATACGGATGGAAGAAAAGACCGAAGTTTGTGACTTAATAACACATTTTAGGTATACCGAATAGCTTATAAGATACCAATTAGCATGTCATCCTAAAGGTTAGTATTTGATAAGGCTTATCAAATCCTCGTTAAATTGGAACATAAGACATTTTGGGCTATTAAGCAATGGAATATGAGTTTTGATGAAAGTGGAAAATATAAAAGTAAAGTGTACAAAAAATTACAACTACAAGAACTTGAGGAGATTTTAACGAATCTTATGAAAATGTAAGAATCGATAAAGTGATAACAAAAGTTTTATATGACAAATTTATTACTTGGAAAGAATGTCCATTGGAAAAAAGGTTCTCCTTTATCATTATAAGCTTCGAATATTCCCAAGTAAGTTACAATCATGATGGACTAGGTCTTTCATTATAACTAATGTATTTCTACATAGTGTAGTAAAAATCTAAAACATATATACCTGAAAGATTTTTAAGGTTAACGTTTGTCTTCTCAAACCTTCTTATGGTAATGTGAACGTGAAATTAGTGGAACAAATGGATTTAAATTATTCAATTTATTCCAATGAATGAATGACAACATTGATAAGCTAGCAACATTAAACAAAAGCAATCTTAGAATGCACGTTAAATTTATCTTCCTTTTGTTTTAATTTAATTTATGTTTGGATTTTCAATTACCTTTATGTACCAAAAGGGTAGAAATTGAGTGGAACTAAGAAAGAAAACTAAATAATTCAAGATGTTTTGAAGAACATGTCAGTGTCAAAAAAGACACCTCTTGTGTGCACCCAAACATGATTGTGTGGAAAAGACCATCTAAGTCCCTATAACCATGTATTTATACATGATTTATATTATATTTAAGGACACGACTATGCAAACCCAAACATGACCATATAGGGTGGATTCTATAAGTTCATATACTTGTGTGTCTTATTGATTGGAAAAGGAAGAATTAAGTTAGGGACATAATCTCAATCACTAGACAAGTTCATGGGTGAAAGTGTCCAATGTAAAAAAATCCTAAAATCTCACCTTTTCATTGAATTGCCACACATCAAATATAAGTCAACAACATTACTGCCTAGAAACCCCCATACTTGGAGAACCACCTTCTAACAACACCACCCAAAAATACCCACGTTGACTAACTACTCATAAAATTAGTACAAGGAAATGCATAAACCAACATCGCACAAACTTACAAACCTAGCTACACCCAAATCCATCAAGTCACCAGCAATATAATTCCCCCTTGATCCAATCAGCATCCATCATTCCAAATCAATCAAACTTAATAATAAGATCATCATCCAACATCTAAATTTAGTGCATATTCGAAGTAGTCATAGGAAGAACAAAATTACAGGCTAAGAGAGTGGTTTCGGTGATTTATAGAGAACCACTCTAGAAACTAACCTTACCAGAAATGTATGTGTTGTTAGAACAAACCATTGGTTGCAATTTTTCAGTGCTAACCCATTCTTTATTCGATTCCCCTCAATTAGAACAGCAACAAGGAGGCCATCTTTGAGGTCCATAATAGAAAAAAGGAAGAAGGTGGAGCTAGCTAGCAAACTAAAGCTTAAAATAATAGGTTCAATACCTTCTATATTAAACAAGATAAGAAAAAGTATGAAGAATAATGAAAACAAAAAAATATGCTCGGAAGTATGGTCATCTTCATGCCTTGAAAAAAATGCATGTTAAAGAAGAATTTGATGTTTTGGTGGATTGAATGGGATGGCATAACTATATTAATATTCAAATGCCTGCCTTTGTTAAACTGACACGTGAATTTTATATGACTTTTCAGCTTAATGATGATCTTGATCTTAATTTGTTTGCAAAAGGGATTGTCCAATTCATAATGATAGGCAAGGAATTTTCCTTTCTGATTGTTGAATTAGTATTGCAATGGGTTTCTGGTTCTGCTGTCGCTTGCAATCAAATTAAAAAGAACCAACTTTCGTTAATATAAATTAATGTAGTAGTGGTAAGTGGATATTGTTCCCACGAGGAATCTTAACGGTAAAGAATTTACGAGTTCAAAACAACACAAAGTAACGAAATTAGGGGGTTTTAAATTGTGAATTAAACATAATTTAAATGGAAAGTGAAATTGAAAAATAACGAATAGCAAAAGAATGATAATCTAACAATCAATAAGAACGAATCTTGGCTTCCGGTCTCCTTCATTATTGAACTTGCGTTGATCATCGACACTGAAAATAACCAACTTATCAGTTAAGCATTCGTCGTGGTAAATTTCTCTACCCATTTTCTCTTAGGTTTAGTTAACAAAAACATGTATTTGAATTAACCCTTACTAATCAATAACCTAGATACGATCTTAGATTTAGTTAATTAATAGCTTTACAAATCAGGAAAATTGACAAACTAGACAACATACATATGATGTATATTTAGCCTAGACAATTATTTTTCTTAGAATTATGTCCCTAATGTACTAGACAAAAATCTTAGTCGCTACCTTCTATTAAAAGAATTGAACGTCAACCTGTTTAATCTAGCAATTAATTGAATAACATCACAGACTAGTTGCACACCTAGCCATAAAATCAATAATCAAATAATGACCCAGAAAAATAATTAATACTTGACTGATAAATCAATTGAAGCAAATAACAAAAGTCTCACAACATTTAGAGTTCAATAACTAGGATTCCGTAAACCAAGAAAAAGATTTAGCTACTCATGAGGGAATTGAACATAAAAGAAATAACCAAATATATTGTCTCCATCCCAAGTCTTTCTATGAAATCCGAGAATATGTAGAAGAACACTGCAGAAAACAAAAGCTATCCTAAGGTCTGCTTTGGAAGTAGGAAGAAGAATGCAGAAAATATAAAAACAATCCTCAGGTGGCTGTCGAAATCACAAAGTAAAAATAGTGCAGAAAATCCAGTCTCCTATGTCAGTCCAAAGTAAGAAGAAAACAGCTGAAAATTGAAGGAATACTCCTAGGTTTGTGTGAGCAGTGTCGTGAATAGTACTACTTCTAACAGTTGACGTTTTTGCTCTTTTTAATGCCTTTTTCTCTCTCTTTCCTTCCCTTCTTGTAATCTTTCACAGATAATCGTTATTCCACTTCAAGATGCAGATCCCTTTGATAAGATAGCAGTCTAATCTTTAAAGATTGTGAAAATTTCGAATTTAAACTTTGAAACAAAATTTGCAAAATCTGTTCCCATCCTTGCACGTGGCCACATCTAGTGACTAACTTGCTGCCAGAATTGGAATTTCGGATTTTCTTCGTTTCTTTTTCATCTTTTTGATTCAATTTCATCTCTAAGGTGTTGAAAATCATCTGCAAACAATTATAAGATAGTTCCATTAATTTTAAATAATAATTTCAACACATTAAAGAGAATTAAATACAAAATAGTTGCAAATTGACAACTTAACAAATTCCCCCACACCAAACCTTTACTCGCCCTCGAGCAAACATGTCAAACCACTACACTCAGTCAATTCATCCTTCACAAGATCAAGTGCACACAATCTATTAACTTGGACCAGTAAGACTTAAGTTGTAACATATATCATAATTGCTTTTAGCCAATGCAAATAAACGAAGTCAAAATAAGACATCTTTGTTCAAAAGCAAACATGAAATCAAAATGAATTCTTCTCAC
>JANZXR010164178.1:0-33588 GCA_027575705.1 Erythroxylum echinodendron
TGGTTTTAAAAATCTTGTGATTTACATTACTGGTTATTATTCTTTTAATGTATGTGATGCCATGTGGAGTACTATAGTAATTACACGTAGCGCTCCGTTATCTTAGGTTATGTGTCGAGATGACCTAAGGGCGTCTTGATGCGTACCCTAGGGTAATGGGGTGTTACAGAAATAACATGAAAATTAGAAAACATCGTATATAAAAGACAAAGAAATCGACTTTAGCACTGAAAAAACGTGTTTACATATCTACAGAAAGAATGTTCAGATCTACTATAGAAGGATAAAAATCACAACTCTTCTATTTAACAATGGTAAAATACTTGTTTTCATTTAAAACGTTGTCTCAAGAGGTAAATTGCAAACATCACAGATCTAGTATGTAAAAGTAGACTAAAACTTGTGACAAACCAAGATTGACAAACAAAGACCCGATTTTGTTTGTTAAAGATGTAGAAGAGCTTGATAATAGGACATTGAAAATACAACAGATAGTAAAAAAGAAGTGACAGGAATACAGGCTGTGTTTTGATGAAGCCAATGACTTTGGTATGTGCGTAAGGCATCAGCGATCGCTGGTATATAGGAGAGGTTTTTAGATTCAGAAGACTGCTTGAACAAGAACGTTAAGAAGGCTTTTATGTTATGTGAATTTGAAAACCTAATACAAAATGACATCATTTATGTAGTTTAGGTAAATGATGTCATTTATTGTTTGTTGTAGTTGTTTGGAAGTAGTCTTAATTAATTTACTACAATTTGCTGTATTTAGTCGACAATTGTCAGATGGAGCAGTTAATACATGGTTGGTCGCTAAAGGCCACCAGTTCACAAATAAATTTTAATAAATTTATTTTCCTATTCTAAATAAAACATAATTTGAATTAAAAATTAAATAATTCATTTGAAAACTATTTGGAAATTAATAGGTTGATCGTTGAAATAAAATAACATTATCTTAAAATTATACATTTTCATTAATATAATTTCAAAAAACTTATTGAATAAATAAACATTGTAACACTTGTAATTAATATATGAACACATTGTAATATAATTATAAAACTATTTGTAACAAATTATATTTAAAGATTAGTCATCCCTAAAAATTAAGCAAATGAAGAACAATTGCATATATATTTGAGGAGATTATTTTTTCTTTTTTATTGGTAATAGGAAAAACTAATATATGTTAATTAATTAATAAGAAAAGGCTTGGGTATATTTTACGATGTTTACAATTATTCGTAGTAAAATTATTAAGATTAGGCGATGCTTTAAGAAATAAGTAGCTAAATGTTGTATATTTTACGATGCTATAGGTGTTTCATATCCAAAGCGTGTCATTTGGCAACGAAAATTAGTATTGTTGTAAAATGTAACCTATCAGAATAATATAACTACGTCATTTTTCATACGTACTGGCGACGATGATTATATGTAGTAGCTAAAGGTTTGTATTTGATGATGATTCCTAGGTTCGTCATTGAGTGTTGCAACGTAAAAAAATAATTTAACTGGGACGACATCATTTGTTGGACTCATGACTAAATGTTGCAACGTAAAAAATAATTTAACTGACAAACGATGTCATCCCACTTTAATTTTTATCAGACACACCAACCTTCCCGCTCCTTCTCCCTTGTGTGTCCATTTTCTCTGAAACAAATCAAAGTTTTCAGTCAGTTCTTCACTGCATTCCTCTCCTATTCTTGCCAATTTTCTGTCTCCATCTTCGGTTGTTTTCTGTTCTTCACCGCATGCGATAAGTTTTCTTTCATTTTCTCTAGGTTTGGTTATGAATGTGTTAATGTCCCGAATAATGAATATATGCTACCGTCTTCGAATTTTAAAGTTTTTTCCATGAATTGAACACATATATTGTTGGGTTTATGTTGCATTGACTTAGGGATGGTGAAGAAAGGGTTAGGAATGAATGAATGGTTGAATTTGGGTGTGTTTTATGTTCTTCTCATAAGGTGTTCGATGAAAGTCCTCACTCAACATTTTTATGAAATGAATATTCCAAATACTTCTTCTTCTGATTAGCTATGATTTGAATGGACTGTACTATTCTTCCTATTGCAGAGTTATTCATGAAAGAGCACAAATTTATAATGCATTTGATGCAATGAATCGACCAGACACTTTAGCCTACATAGAAGTGATAATGCATACATTAAAATTTTTTTATTATGATTTCTATAAGCACTTGAAGAGTAATTGGAGAGGATCAAGCCTCAAATTATAGGTGAACTCATTATAATTGCTTAATACTTGGTAATCATAAGTTCATCTTCCATAACGTAAGCTAACAATTCAAATTTCAATAACTGAAAAATAAAAGAAGGAAGTATAAGATAGCAGGATAATTTAATTTTGGGATAACAAATTTTAAAGTGTATAATATTTTAGGATTTTTATTTAATATCCAAACTTTAATTATAAGTTCATTTTCCATGATCTAAGCTGACAATTCAAATTTCAATAACTGAAAAATAAAAAAAGGAAGCATAAGATACGAGGATAATTTAATTTTGGGATAACAAATTTTAAAGTGTATAATATTTTAGGATTTTTATTTAATATCCAAACTTTTAAAATTTTTAATTAAATGATTAACATTTTATAATCTTTAGTAACTTAATTAAAAATATTATTTTTGTTAATATTTTATTGATTTGGTTAACGATTTTTTTTAATCCATGGCATGTATAAATATATTATAGCTTATTATATATTACCCTCATAGTTGTACTCAATTTTCTTTATGTACTCAACTTACAAATTTGCATGCAACCAAGTTTTGAAGATTTTGTGTTACTTTCCTCTTAATTATATTGATTATCATTCTAATTGAGCCTACTTGTGTTTTCTTTTGATCATATGAGTATTAAATCCATTGTTAATGATTTCATTCAAATTACACATGGTTTAGATTGACACTTACGTTCTATTTCTATGTTCTTTGAAGTGAAAAAATTCATAGTTGAACCTTTATTGTTTAACTTTAATTCATAGTTTAAATTTTATTAATATTAGATTTGGTTGTTCACCAACTCCATGTCCATACTTTTTTTTTCAGATTCTATGTTCTTCTTTTTACTTGGAGCCAAAACCCAGATAAATTGTATGGCATCCTAAGGTAAAATTCTCCCTACGTACCACATTTATTCCAGAACCAAGAATTTTTTTAGTTTTAATCATTTTCTTTTTTTATCTTTATAAATTTGTATCAGAGTGTCCTATTCTATTCCAACAACATAAACAACTCAAGTCAACTATATACAACTATACATCTTCAGGTATGCGAATTAGTAGTAACTTTTATTGTTTTATATATCGATTAATGTTTAATATAGCGTGTATATTTTTTTACTTAATTGATGCGTATTAATTGATAATCAAAATTGTCGTTTACATGTAATCTTAAACATAGGTTTTTTAAACTTAATATAAAACAAAAAATGCCTGTTATAACTCTATTATCTTCTTGTATTGTATAACTAAATCGATAAGAGTTGGATGTCTTATCAGAAATGGTGGGTAAAGATTGTGGTATGTTTTGTCCATGCATTGATTGCTTAAATGTGGACTTCCAAAGTCAAGATGTGTTCTATAATCACTTGCTTATCTGAGGCGTAGACAAATTCTATAGTCCATGTCTTTAGCATGGTGAACGTAAGGAAGCAAGTTGTAGTAGAAGTGCCAGTACATCTTATGATGGGAGTTACAATAATGATGTTGATGATTGTGATGTGAATGGTGATGGTGATGATAGGATTGATGAGATGTTAGTCGATTGTCAAAATTATATGGAGATTAAGAATGAAATAGGAATGCCTAATATAATTGGTAGTATGACTGAAGATAATTTCAAGAAGTTATTGAAAGTTACTTAAGAACAATTATATCCGGGATGCTCTAATTTTTCTCAACTCTCATTTGTTGTGAAGTTGCTACATTTGAAGGTTTATAATAAATGGAATAACAAGTCATTTGATATGTTAATTGACTTACTAAATGATGCATTACCTAGGGGATATACCTTGTCAAAATCTTAATATGATGCGAAGAAACTATTAAGGGACCTTAGATTGGGATATATTTCAATTCATGCTTATAAGTATGACTGTGTTCTTTATTGGAAGGAAAGTAAAGAACTTCAAAAGTGTCCTATTTGTGATAAATCAAGGTGGCGGGTGGATGATTGGAGAGGTAAAAAGATACCGATGAAAATCCTTCGATACTTTCCTATTATGCCACAATTACAAAGGATGTTTATGTTAATAAAACAACCATAAATATGAGGTAATAGAAAGAGAAATGCATTGATGATAACATTATGCGTCATCCAGTTGATTTAATAGCATAGAAAGAGCTTGATAGAAAGTTCCCATGGTTTGGACAATATTGTTATAATGTTTGACTTGGATTAGCCTCAGATGGATTTAATCCTTTTGGTAATATGAGTAATTCATATAGCATGTGGCTGGTGATTCTAGCCCCATTCAATTTTCCTCCATGGAAGTGTATAAAGGAGCCTTTTATGTTGTTGTCTTTGCTTATTCCAAGACCTACTGCTCTTTGTAGGGACATCGATGTTTTCTTACAACTATTAATTGATGACTTAAACGATCTATGGGAATATGGATTAGAAACTTTTGATGTTGTTGAAGGCAACACATTTACAATCCATGCTACTGTATTCTAGACTATCAATGATTTCCCAGCTTATGGGAATTTGTCTAGATGGAGTATTAAAAGGTATATGGCTTGTCCTATCTATAATCATCAAACGTATTCAACAAGGATACGAAGTAAAATATGTTATACGAGTCATTGTCATTATTTGGAACATGGGCATAGATGGCGAAGAAGTAAACAGTTTAATGACATAGTTGAGTTGGGTGAAGCTACAATCCAATTTTCGGGTGATGACATTGTTTACCAGCTGTCACATTTAGTTGACATTACACCTGACAAACTCCCAAGTAATATAAAGCATAAAAGAAATGATATTGAACTAAATTAAACTAAAAAAGCATATTTTTAGCTTGTCATATTGGAAGGATTTACTATTGAGTAACAATCTTGATGTCATGCATATTGAGAAGAATGTTTATGAGGCCATTTTAGGGACTATTATGGGAATTGATGGGAAATCCAAAGACACTATTAAAGCTAGACTAGACTTGGAAGACATAAATATTAGAAAAGATTTGCATTTGAGAAGAAGAGATGATGGATCATACTTTACTCCCCTTGCTTGTTACAACATGTCAAAAAGTGAGAAACAAGCATTCTATCAGTTCTTCCAATCAGTCAAATTTTCTAATGGGTATGCATTAATTTAGGCCGTTATGTGAATGTTAAAAAGGGAAAAGTGTCAGGGTTAAAAAGTCATAATTGTCTTGTACTTTTGCAATGACTACTTCCTATTGGAATATATGGGTGTTTATTGAAGGATGTGCCCTTTACTTTGGGTCAACTTAAAGAGCTTTTTTAAGAAATTATGCTGCAAGACACTTAAAGTTCAAGAGCTTGATAAAAGATATAACATTGATTCTATGTAAGCTTGAACTATTATTCCCCCCATCGTTTTTTGATGTTATGGTCCATTTGGCAATTCACTTACCATATAACGAAAAACTTGGTAGACTGGTTCAATTTTGATGGATGTTTCCGATTGAAAGATAATTTATATTAAATTGAGCAAGTTTTTCCTATGTTATTTGTTTGTAACAATTCCTATGTTATTAACTATTATATTCAGGTTTTTATGCTCTCTTAAACATTATGTATGTAATAGAGCTCGACTAGAGGGGTCTATTATAAAGGCTTATACAGCAAATGAATGCTTGACCTTTTATTCAATGTACTTAACTGATGTGAAGACGAGATTCAATAAACCAAAATGTAATTTTGATTTAAATAATGATGCTGGGTTGTCTATTTTCTCCTAAAAAGTTAGGACACTTGGTGCGGGTAAATATGTCCAGTTAAGTAAAGACGAATTTGAAATTGCCCATTGGTATATTTTGAACAATTGTGAGATCGATACATACATAGAGTACATATATTCCTATTTAGTCAAACAATCATATTACAATTTCCTTCATTAATCTGAGATCTTACTATGTTTTTTTTCCAATAGAGAGAACAAGGCTACAATTCGAAGCAAAGGGATAGTTAATGTTGAAGAAAGACATAGGCAGACGTTGGTATCATAGTTTAGAAATCGAGTAAGTTTTTATATTAATTACAAATTATGAAAATACGAATATGATGAGATCCTCATATTTATTTTCAATTTGTCATACAGATGATACGGTTACATAACAGTAACGTGCAAGAAGCGACAACAGCATTATATAGTTTGGCATCTAGGCCTCATATCTGTGGGAAGAAATACTCAGGTTGCATTGCTAATGGGGTGTGATATCATATAGAAGATCAAGATAGTCGAGTTAGAAATCAAAATAGTGGGATTGTCATTGAAGGATGTCATGATAACGAAATCATTGTCTTCTACGGTGTCATATCTGAAATTATAGAGTTGCACTACATCAAGGATAAGAAGGTTGTTCTACTTAAATGCAAATTGTTTGATCTAATTGACATGAGAGTGAACGGGCATATTACTAGTGTAAATATTAGTAAGACATGGTATGGTAATGATCCTTTTATCCTTGCAACTCAAGCCAAACAAGTTTTCTACATTAACGATACTATGTTAGGTCACAATTGGAAGGTTGTTTAAAAGTTTCAACAAAGGAATGTCTTTGATTTTTGTGAAAGGGATATTGGTGAATTGGATGAAAATGTTGATGAACTCTATCAAGATATTAGATTGGAGATCAATAACGTAGGGATTCCAATAGAAGATACAGATATATTATCATTCCATAGGAGACATGTTGAGCCCAACATAGTTCAACTGGATGAAATCCAATCCCATCTTATCTTACAAACCGATGAAGACTATACTCAGGATGACTTCAATGACAATGACGATACTTTGCTAGAATATATTAGTGCAAAGAATCTCCCGATAATGTACTTAATGATGATGATTTTCTTCATTTTGATCATGATGATTGAATGTAAGTTTCATTGTTTGTATTGTTTCAAATGTTAGTAAGATAATTGCTTTATGTTGTTGATGTTTTAGTTATGTTAATTCAGCATAGTTTAATGTTTTACAAAATGTTAATTTTATTTTGCAATTACAATTATACGTTATGTTCTTAATTCAATTTATATAGGTTCATTATAATGTCACCTGAGTGAAACAAAAGAAAGAGATTGGTCACAATAGATAAAGTTTCTCCCACAAAACAACTAGCAATTCCATCACCAAATGAGGGAAGTTAGTAACAACAACCTTTACCAATATTGTTTGGTAGTCATAAGGGATCTTTAGGCATGTTTTTGATAACCAAACATATTTACATTTATGGTCTGATTACATGTTTAGTGTGTTTTTATCATTTATGTATCTTTTTCATATTCCAGTACTGGCCTCAAAAAACGAGGTAGAGGTAAGACAAAAGGAGTTAAGTTGTAACGAATGAATGATGCAATGGGCTCCAAGTTGTTAGTGATGAGTGATTCGACGCAAGGGCATCAGTGGATAAGATCTAAGCTGAAAAGTTGACTAATGAGTTGGGCATCGTTGTTCGGAATGAGTTGCCTTGCCTTCAACATGTTAGACAGTTGAAGGAAGATAACTTGCTACAAAATGCTTTGGATAAAGTTTCGGTAATATTTCTATTCATTTCATTATATGTATGTATTTCAATTTTATTTACCTAAATTAATAACTTATCTAATACTTATTTTTACGGATGAAGCTCAATATCGTTGATATTGACACGCCTGACGTTTTAAGCAATGTTAGTTTACTGTTGAAACAAAAAGTGAAGGATCACCGATATTGACTTCATAAATATTATCAGTCTTTTCCTTCTGATGAAGAGGCAAGGAGACATGTACCAGAATGGGAGACTAAAGAAAATTGGAATAAATTGTGTAATTATTGGGCTTTAGTGAAGGTTTAGGTTTGTTTTTGTCCTCTTCATATTTCCTTCCATTAATTATGTTTATAGATCTTATAACTACTTCTCTTAAGTTAGGAAAAGTGTTTTAAAGCCAAGGCTAATAGATTCCTAATGAAGACTCCTCATAACACCAGCTCTAGATCATTTGTCATTGTCCGACAAGAATTAGTAAGCATAACGTTTTCAATTTATTATTCTATTTTTTAATACAAGAAATTCTAATTGGTTATAATTTTTTAAATTTATATTATAGAGGCAAACAAAACTCCAAGGGCAAGAGTGTGATAGAATCACACTGTACAAGCACGCACATTACAAGGAAGGTCAAGGCTGGATGTTTGAAGAGGCATAAAGTAATTATGTAAGTACAAATAAATTAATATTACAATTTATTTTTCTATATAATATTAACTAGTAATTTTTTGGTTAACTTGATTTTCTACTTAACATTGTAGGACAAGATGCAGGAGTTGTTGCAGAGGTCATTAGCTGAGAGAAATCAGCCTAATGTCGATTACATTTGCAACAATGTCCTTTGTACACGATCGGGCTATATCAAACATCTTGGATATGACCCTAATCCTGTTGATGCCTTTTCGTCATGACCATCATATATGACGGCGCTTCAAGAGGAGAACTAGGCATTAAAGACAAAATAACAATGTATAAAAGACAAGTTAAACTGTGGACTAAAAGAAGTTAGCATGCTTAAAAAATTGGTTAAACAAATGCTAAGTTCTACATATGTTAGTGGTAGTTACTCAGATGCAGACTCTTAGTTTGTAAATGATGTGTAAATATTGTTTTATATACAATTCATTCCATTTTATATGTTTATTTTATTTCAATTTATTATTATTTACAAAATATGTCACTAACATTAATTATAAAGAAATAATTTAAATATTTCAAAAAGTCTTAAATTTTGTAATAAATTAAAATAAATTCGTTTTTAACAATTATAATAATTATTAATTTCAAAATTAAAATTTGTTACTAAATAATAATATTTATAAAAAATTCGTCACAAAAAGTCTTAAAATTGTAATAAATTAAAATAAATTCATTTTTAACAATGATAGTAATTTTTAAATTTAATGTTAAATTTTGTCATTAAATGTTGTTAGCTACCAAATACAATTCGTTACAAAAACTAATTAACTACGTATAAATAACATCGGTAATAAGGTTTTGCTATAACCACATTTTTGTAGCTAAAACTTTTTTACTACCAAAACACAATCGTCACAAAATCTTATTAGCAACCAATGTCCAATTTGTCATAAAAAGTTTTTACCTACAATTATAGAAACGTCTCTAAACATTTTTCCCTACAACAAAAACTTAGTAGCTAAAAGGATTCTGCTACCAAAATGAAATCTTAACTAAACATAAATATCTACGAATACAATTTTGTGGGAAAAACTTTTATCTACAAAACAGAAACGTTCCACAAAACCATGTACGATGTTCCTCCTTATCGTCGATAATAATTTTTACTCACGAATTATTTTTATCGCAAACAAGTTTTGGCGACAACTTATGCAAAATGTCGTAGATGTTGTTTTGCTACTGGGATTCAGCGATGAATTTGAGCGACGACACTAAACTGTCGCAAATTAATATTTGCAATGATTTCTCTTTTTTAACAACGTTTATTTTCGTCGTGAAAGAACCTATTTGTTGTAGTGACTGTTCAAGAGAACTATAGCACCGACACTATTCACAGCACTGCAATATAGCACTATTCATGCCACTGTAGCTCCAATAGATTTTCACTCCTACAACACCCAATTTGAGAAATCTAGAGCTCTAATACCTTTTGCTCTATAGAAACATCAACCAATTAGGAGTGGAAAAATAAAACAACAATTGGCAGGATAGAAAAGTAACCAAACTACAACACCAATAAGAACATCAAGATTTATACTAGTTCGGCAATGCCTACCTCCAGTTTGGAGATGATAGAGTATTTCACTATAATCAATGAGAGCATACAATAGTAATTTTCACTCAATTCCTAAAGACCCAAATAACCTAAGCTCACACACACCTATTAGGAAGAGAAGACTAAAAATTACAAAGCAAAAAATAATATTTTTAGAGAATTTGCTTCTCTCTGTCGAATGGCTCCTTGCTATTTTCTCTCTCCTTCCCCCTTTTGGTGCAGCTCTTTTTCTTCAATTATGAGGCCAGCTATAAAGTCATGACTGTCCACCATATTTGTATGCCCTTGTCTCCCATAAACAGTTGTCTAATTAATGCATTCCCATTGCAATTTATTTGCCAATGGTTGTTTCCACATTTGACTATTTGTTTGAGACAATAATTAACAATAATTTGTGATCTTAGGTAGTATATTTTTGTTAGGATTCTAACTTGGCCATCAAGCCTAAATGCCTATATATATAGCTCATTTGAGCCTTACTCCTTACACACAAAGATTACGATAGCATTCCTTTGTATACTTTGAGGGAAGTCATAAAGGTTAACATTATTGTTGTATCTCTTTCGTTCTTTTGTTGTTTCCATTAATATTGCTTTTGTAGTTTTCTTGCGAATGTGAGAGTTAAACATTGTGAGGGTCGTGAGGCATTCGAGAGCAAGGTTATTGGTCGACAATCACGTGGAAAGATTAAGTCTTGCTTAAACAGATCTAAGTAAGTTGTTGTGCAAAGGAGTAATCGCGACTTGTGGTATAATTTTGATGCTTAGAAAACCTTTGTAACAATAAGTGTTATAAAACTAAAATTATAGAAGATTACTAACAAGCTTTTAAAATTCAAGAGAACTAAAATTATAGAAGATTACTAACATCCTTTCAAAATTCAAGAGATATATTAATGACATGTCAAACTTTAGAAGGTCCTATGAATTTAACCCTATATAATATGCACATCCTTGTCAATTATATATAATCTTCGTATATTTTCTCTGAATATATTATTGTCAATGCATGTATATCATAATGCATTATTTTGAAAAGGGTTTGTTTATGATTTTAGAAATTTAGGTTTGTCGTTTTTATCATGTAATTTTGCAATTTGTGATATGTGTTTGTTAGGCGTGTATGAGACCACTCTTAACAACTATTTAATTTGACTTATTTTTAATGATTTAAGGTGTAATTTTCTCAAGAAAAGAGAATCTTAGTTCTATCATACAGGCATTTTGTTAGAGGTGATAATGTGACACTACAATAGAAACTACATTTGGCTATAAAAAAATCATCACTAATAATTATTAGCAATGATTTATATTTGTTGCTTAAAATGTCGCCAAGTCCTCCTCTCTAAAAACTATAGGCAACATTTTTTCCTAATCGTCGCAAACAATTTTTTCTTACGCTTTATTTTCATAGCAAAAAACTATTAGCGACATTTTTTAAATTTGTCGTCAATACCTTTTAGCTATGCTTAGTGTTCATAGGTAAAAATTATTAGCTATGTTTTTGAAAATGTAGCCAAAAGTTTTTAGCTATATTTTCATAAACATAGCCAAAGATTTTTAGCTACGTTTTTGAAAACGTAGCCAAACAGTTTTACCTATGTTTAAACATAGTAAAATGTTTTTAGCTACATTTTGTAAAATGTAGTCAAATTTTTAATATACATTTTAATGAAATGTTATACATTATTAATTATAATTATTTGTGACAAATTTAATCCATATTATTGTCTATAATATTTAGATTTATATTGTTATTAATTCATTATACAAAAATAATTGAGAACCTGAAACGTTGTATATAAAAAGTAAAATATCATTAACTTATAACAACAAAAAATATTCTGCGTACACAAGATTTTAATTACAACCTTAACAATTCTTATAGACAAAATAATAAATACAGAGACCAATTTACAAATTATAAATGCTAAGATTAACAAAAAATTACAACATAACTAGGACAACTATCTAGGTTTGTCTATCTTGATGAGAGCAACTTCATACCTCAACCATCATATATGAAAGATAAGTAATAAGAATTATGAAAGCAGTTTTAAGATCGATAGAGTGCCTAAAATTATGCATAATTAAGCTAGTTTATTTTCAATTAGGAAAGAAAAAAGCCATTATATATGAAGGAAAAACCATCATATAATAATAATGGACAATCACGAAGCAAGCAATGTTAATTGCATAGTGGAAATGCAAATAAATCCAAGAACATGATTGAGAAGTAGTATATATCCCATCGAAACTCCTTGTACGAATGTGTAAGTAAGATAAGCATGTACCATTTAGAAGACAATTGCCATATTCAAAATTTTTCAAATTCATATGTCAAAAGTAAACCCTAACTAAAACTAAGAAAGAAAATTAAACAGAAGAGCTTAAATCACAATATTAAGATGGTACAATTTTCAAACACAACAATGAATCTTTAGACGTTCTTAATTAAAAGCAAGTGGAAGACTTATATGAATAAAATCGAAAGCTCACAGGAGGCTCCTCAAAGTGGTTATGACCCTTAAAAAGGTTATAAGGTTCCAAAGCCAAACAAAAAAACCCACTTTTATTATTTCAGGATGATAAAAGTGGGTTATTATTATCTTTAAGGTTTGTAAGCAATCAGGTACCCTTTTACTTCCATCCAAATAATTCCTCTAATCCTTATGTATCTAAATTAAGCAAAGAAGCTTTAGTAGGCTTAAATAGTTGAAAAACCTTGCTTGCATTCTACTTTTCATGAAAAGGTCAATGCTAGTTTATATACTACGCCAGTTATTACAAGAGATTTATAGAAATCTTCGTTGCTTTTTGACATGCTTTTAAGAAAAGGATTTAATCCTTTCAAGGACATCATTGAGTATTAAAGGCTCATTCGTAAATGTTATGCAAAGCTAATTCTTCATTCCTACAGCTACCCCTATAACGTATAATTAGTAAGATTTGGTTACAATTAATGAATCACTATGCTATAAATAAGGCAATACATACATACATGCGAATCACATTTATGTTCAAGCTAAATGAAAGAGGAAACTTAAACACGATTAAGTTTACAATAATTTTGACTAATCTTTTTGACAAACCATATCTGGAAGAAATATGACTGATTCTTCTCTGGTGAGCTTGAGACAAAAGTATCTTCTCTATGTTAACATAAATGCATTATGTTGTTACCATTAAAAACATAGCAGTGACCCTTGAGATTCTTTGAATTCTATCATAACGCATCTGTAGCCTCCATAAGTATGCCCTTTATCTTTGTAAAGAAGTTTCCTTTTGTATTTTTAAGGATACTAGGAATTGTGCCCTAACAAACAACAACAGTTCTTGTGTATAACATTACCAAGTATTAAGGCTAGTAAAACTTCATATGAATTATAAATCTAAATTTAAAGAAATAAACACTTATAAGGGAGAAGAGCAATAAGTTCTATGATAGAAAACAATATAAAAATTAAGTAATATACCACCACAGTTAACAGGGTTTAGTTTAGCATACAAGCTTTTGTATTTGTTTTATTTAGAGTAGCATACTTCTTATTCCAACATTCTTATGCAATATCCAATTATTGATTAGCTAATAATAACTACTACACATCTAAATTCAGTGAGAAATATTAATTCTGTTGCTCCTTAAAGATATAGATTCCTTATATCATTATGCATATGACGTCTAAAAATATAATGAAGCACAAACCTAAATGAAAGTTACAAGAATAGAGGAGATGTTGAAATAACCCTTAAATGGCTCTATAATCTAAACAAAACATAAAGAATTATCAAAAGAGAATGGTTAAAACTACAAGATCATCATTATGAGTCTATTAGACTTTTTAGATGTAAACATCAAGACAGAATAGTAAAATACCATAGAATTAGAAAATTACTCTTAAAGCAAACACATGCAAGAAGGGGTTAATTATATGCGACTTAACATTTTCGCAAGTTACTATCAATTCGTACAAATAGCTGTTAAAATTTAAAATGAATAGAGCCTCTTGTAATTTGAAAACAACAATAGCTATAGTGCAAAAATTTAAAAGCTAAGGAAAGAGAAAGTATGACATAATCAATTTATATAGGTTCGGGTTATAACCAAGCCTACATCTAGTCCCTAAGTATCCCACTTGACTATTTCACTAAAATCTCCAAGTAGTAATTTGATAAGCCTCTTTAAGCTCATAAGTACATTTTTTACATGGTTCTTTAACTTTCACACTAGTAGTATTTGACCACCCTCTACAAGCTCTCAATAATTGAAAGTAGGATTTGGTCAATATGAACTACAATGGATAATTTCTCTCAATAGAGTGTTTTCACTTTCTAAAGCATAAAGGGTATACAAAGATATGACTTTCGAGTTTGGGTATAGTTGCTACTGATATATTTGGAATCTTAATTTTAGTGGATGCAGCAGCTTTTCCTTAAATAGAAGTTCTCTTCAACTAACTGTTGCTTCAATTTTATCATGATTACTAATATTTATGTAGTCATGACATGTTGCTAGATGTCAATGTTAATTTATGATTATCAATTAGTTAATATTATAATTTAAAATAAATTAAATGGATTTTTATTTTATCTAATTCTAATTCTAATTCTAATTGTGAATTATAATTATAATTATAATTTATGATCATTGCCAATATATTAGGAACTTAATGAGTCATATATAAAGAGCAGTTAAAAAGAGAAAATTTAAATTTAAATTAAGTTGGCTTTAATTGTGAAGTTTAAGAAACTTTAGAGATCAAATATGAGATATTTGATTATATTAAAATTATATTATATTATATTTAGAGTTTGACTTTAATTATAGTTGGAATATTTAATTTGAATAAAAATAATAAATTTTTTCTATTTATAGAAAATAAGCATAAGAGGGCTAGCACTCCTACTTATTCCTCTCAAAACGTGAATTTTTTTTCTGTTCTATGTAAATATAGTTAAAGGATGGACACTTAGACAGCTCGTGGTTAACACATCGAAAAGCTCTCACAAAAGATTTTAGCAGAAATTTTAAATTAAGTAAGATTCCTTTATTTTAAGTTTCATATTTTTCAAGTTATTTAATTATTAAGATCCATTCAAGAAACTATAAAAAATTATTTTTACACTGAATCTATAATTTGATCTGTTGGGTTAGTCATAGTTGCATGCATCATATGCATGCTGATGCAGCGAAAGTGTCAAAATCAAGATTCTGACACCATAACAACCCCAAATCCATAAGATCAAACATGCATGCATAGATATGTATGAAAGAATATGAAATGTAAACCTTTTACCTTGTGTATCTCCTCCTTCATCAATTTTTCTCTTTGTTTGGGTTGTTGCAAACACCAAACCCTTCCTTGATCACCGAATAACACAAAAAAAAGGAAGATGAAACAATGTGTAAGGGTTTTTGAACACCAAATTTGATGGATTCAAGTAGATGTTTAATATGGGAGATAGATCAAGGTTATCTTGTAGGTATGTAAGATTTATACAACAACTGCATAAATTTGCATGAAGATAACTCAAGAACAGTTCTCACTCTCTTTAGAACTCTTATAAAGCCCTTTCTCTATCAATTGAGTGTGTAATAAGTGAAGGAACATTATGCACATAAGTGAAGAACTCAGTTATATGTCACTTCGCAACTTCTGTCACAATCGTGGCCTTACTGGCCACGATCATGGCATGTCTTGCCTTAGGCCACGATCCTGTTTAAAATAGGCCATACACACTTGTTTTTCATTTGATCTTTTATATGTGTGACCTTAGGTCCCCGGCTATTTTAGGTTCTTGAATTAACTCTTAATTCAAACACATCATGAAGAGTTGCATGATGCCTATTTATTAGAATATTAATGGATTAACACATAAATTCTTTGATAGTTAATTATCCAACTTATAAACCTTTCCATAGATAATTACTATGTAATTCATCTTTGCACCATACTATACCCCACTTGGTTCAAAGTATGGGCTATGTGTCAACTCCCACTAGACTGACTATGTCAGATCTAGTCCAAATGATTTTAGTTCTTATCCTGGGATCTCATTACTCTATGTGCTATTGAAGACTCTTTTCGTGACATATAATTGCTCTTGCCAGAGACTCCCGATTAATGACCTTGACAAGAGGCTGTAAGTATCATATCCTTTTATTAAGAATGGTGAATCCTTTATTGGCTACCCAATTACCATTGAATATAAATAATTGTACCCAATCACCACCCTAAGAGTGACCTCGTCTTAAGGTAACAAGGAATGATGTCAAAGCACAGGATTTATATCCAAGATATCCTTGAGTACCTCAAGTCTAAGGATATTTGCACTACATGATAATCTCATAGCGGGTCATCTAATGTACTTACTACCCTTAGTAAGCATCCAGATATTAACTCTAAACATCTCATGGTTATAGTTTATGAGATTCACTACTTGATCAAATCAAAGAGTATAATATGTGCTAGTCTGTCTGGATTAATAATGTCCTATCTTATTAATCCTATGACTAGGGATTATTTAGATACTAACATAATTATGCATGATAGGAATCTCATTATCATGATCTCATTATGATTTCCTTCATGTTATGTTTTATATCGTGGACTTCATTAATTTGATTTAAGATCAAAATCAATTCATTTATAAACAAATATCAAATCAATGAGAAAATGCCTTTCTCTTTGTTAATCAAAATAAAGTTTGTACAAAAGTGTTAAAGATGATTGCATTTAAAGCACTACTCTAACAATCTCCCATTTGCACTAAAGCTAATCGTCTTTGTATATAACACCATAGGCGAACTGAATAATCAAAGTACTGATCTGCGGGCACTCTTTCAAACTTCACATCACCTCCATCAATTATCTCCCTGATCAGGTGATATCTCCTAAGTATGTGCTTAGACCTCTAATAAGACCTTGGTTCTTTGGCTTGAGCAATAGCCTCATTATTGCTATAGTACAAAAATATTGGGTCTACTATGCTAGAAACCACTCCAAGTTCCATGTTGAACTTCTTGATCTAAACAGCTTCTTTTGACACTTCTGCAGCTACAATGTACTCTGATTCAGTCATCGAATCTGTAGTCATCTCTTGTTTGGAACTCTCCCAATGGACTGCTCTAGCATTCAGTGTGAAAACATAACCTGACTGGGATTTGGAGCCATCCTAGTCAGATTGAAAACTGGCATCTATATGCCTGCTTACTACAAGATCTCCATTTCCATATATCAAAAATGCATCCTTAATCCTTCTCAAGTATTTTAGGATATTATTGATAGCCATCTAGTGACCCTCACTATGATCCGATTGATATATGCTCGTAACACTTAGAGTATAAGATACATCGGATCTTATACATAACATAGCATACATGATTGATCCTCCTGCCGAAGCATACGGGATCATACTCATGCGAGTCCTCTCATCTTGTGTCTTGGGATACATAGATTACGAGAGTTTTATCCTATCAGTCTTGGGAAAAAACCCTCTCTTGGACTACTCCATCCTAAACCTATTTAGCACTTTGTTTATGTATGTTGACTGTGAAAGACCTAGCAACTTCCTTGATCTATCTCTATAGATCTTTATTCCCAATATATAAGTTGTTTCTCCAAGGTCGTTCATAGAAAAATTTTGGGACAACCAAACTTTGACTGATTGCAAACTTATGATATCATTTCCTATAAGTAATACGTCATCCATGTATAATACAAGGAATATGATAGCACTCCCACTAACTATCTTGTACACGCAAGGTTCATCGAGATTTTGTGAGAAACTAAACTCTTTGATTGTCTCATCAAATCGTATGTTCCAACTCCTAGATGCTTGCTTCAATCCATAAATAGATTTTTAAAGCTTGTATACCTTTCTACCATCTATAGATACAAAGTCCTTAGGATATATCATATATACATCCTTAATTAGGTTTCCATTTAAGAAAGCCATTTTCACATCCATCTACTATATTTCATAATCATAATAAGTAGCAATGGCTAGGAGTATGCTAATGGATTTAAGCATAGCTACGAGGCTAAATATCTCGTTATAGTCAATTCCTTATCTTTGAAAATAACCTTTAACAACTAGTCTCGCTTTATAGGTAATCACATTACCTTCCATGTCAATGTTCTTATTAAAAATCTACTTGTACCCTATGGGTTTTAACCCTTTAAGAGGCTCAACCAAAGTCCATACTTGGTTTTCATACATGAAATCCATTTCAAACTTTATGGCTTGAAGCCATTTTTCAAATTCTGAACTCTTCAGAGCCTCTTCACAGGTTGTAGGCTCATTGTCCTTTATGAGCAATACGTCATTTTGTTCACTAATGAGAAATCCACATCTCTCTGGAACATTACGTATCCCACTTGACCTATGAACATGTTGCGTGTCCTAAGGTTCAATTGTTGTCTCATATCTATGAGCAAAAATTTTGAGTTCAGGCAATTGATTTGCTTCTGTTTAAGCATCATAAACTTCATCAAATTCAACTTTGCTCCCACTTTCTTCTCTTAGAAGAAACTCTTTCTCTAAAAAGATAGCAGCTTTGAGATAAACAACATTTTCTCTAAAGCATTATAGAACTGATATTCACTTGTTTCCTTAGGATATCCTACAACAGACATTTATTAGACTTCACTTTAATCTTTTCTAATTAAATCGGCTTCACAAAAGTTAGATAACCCCAAACTTTCATGCGTGAAAGATAGGGCCTTTTGTTAGTCCATATCTCATATGGAGCAACTTCAACTGCCTTTGAAGAGATTCTGTTTGTCAAATAAACAACAATCTCGAGTGCATAACCCTAAAAGGATTTTAGTAGATTTATTAAGCCCATCATTGACCTTACCATGTCTAACAAGGTTCAGTTTCTCTTTTTAGCCACATCATTATGTTGTGGTGTGTAAGGTGGAGTCCAATGGGATACTATCCCATTTTCTTTAAGATAAGTTAGAAATCCCTCGTTTAAGTATTCACCACCTCGATCTAATCGAAGTGTCTTAATACTTCTACCGAGTTGCTTCTCTACTTCATGTCTAAATTGTTTGAACGTTTCAAATGCTTTAGACTTGTATCTCATTAGATACATATACCTATATCGTGAATAATCATTAATAAAAGTAATGACGTACACAAAACCACCACTGGTGCATGAATGGACATCAACCACATACATTAGAATGTATTAGGTTTAATAACCCATTCGTTCATTCACCCTTTCCTTTAAAAGGTAATTTAGTCATCTTGCCTAACAAGAAAGATTCACATATGTCATATGATTCATAATCAAATGAACCTAGGCTACCATTCTTGTGCAGCTTAATCATACGTTTCTCACTTATATGGCCAAGTCGACAATGTCATAAGTAAGATGATTTTAAGTTATCTCGTTTTTGTCTTTTATTGTCATTGATATTTAAAATTGGATTGGACATATCTAATATATAAATTCTATTGAACAGTGTAGCAGTACCATATAACATTTCATTCAATTTAATTGAACAACCATTGTTTGAAAAAGTTAAATGAAATCCCGCTTTATCAAGATATGAAACAGATACAGTGTTTTTAGTCACAATGGGTACATAATAGTAATATTCCAAAATTAACTCTAGCCCACTAGGAAGATACTAAACATATGTCCCTACAGCTAATGCAGCAATTTTTACTCCATTTCCCACTCCTAGGTTCATCTCTCCCTTTTTGAGCAGTCTACTATCCCTGAGACCCTGCATATCAACACATATATGTGAGCCATATCTAGTATCTAATACCCAAATGTTATAATTAGAAATAGTATTAACCTCATTGACAAATATCTTACTTGAAGTAGATGGTGGGGCATCTAATGCCTTCTTCTGCTTCAGTGACTCCAGATAAGCTTTGCAGCTCCTTTTCTAATGTCCATCTTTGTTGCAATGAAAGCATATCCCCTTTGATATTGTCTCCTTTGCCTTCTTCTTAGCTATACCTCCCACTGGCCTCTTAGACTTCTTCTTCTTCTTTTGGTTCTTCTTTCAAGAATCAGAAGTAGAGTCTGCTAGCATCACAGCCTTACTGTCTCTCTTGATAGTTTGCTCAGCTGTTTTGAGCAGATTAATTAGCTTAGGAATCATTGTGAATATTTGGTTCATCCAATAGTTAAGTATAAACAGTGAATAAATATCAATCAAACCAGTCAGAATTAAGTTTATACTTAATTCATGATCTATAATGAAACCCAAACTAGCTCATCTCTCTATGTAGCCATTCATTTTCAGTATATACTGCATCAGAGATGATCACTTAGCCATCTTTGAATGGAAAAGTAACCTCAAGGTCTCGAACTTTTCAGACCGAGCTTGCTCATCAAACTGTTCCCTCATATGGTAGACTATGGTATGAGCATCCATAGCCTCATACTGCTTTTGCAGTTCTGGTGACATAAAGGCTAGTATTATACATCTAGCCAACTCACTATCATCTAGTAGCTTCTTGTAAGCTCTCTAATCTTCATCAGATACATCGATAGTCGGGAGATCGGGAAGTGGTTCTTCTAGGACATATCCTACCTTTTCAGATTTGAAAACAATTCTTAAATTTCATAGCCAATCTAAGAATTTTGGTCTCGTGAGTTTGTTAGAATCTAATAGGGAGCGTAGGTTTACACTAGAAGACATCGTATGATTCGATAACCTAGAAGAATGAGAGAAAGTGTTAGAATGTACACTTAATGCATATCTATAAGGACTTTAATAATATGCATTATAAGTCCCATTATTCTTATTCAAATCTATAGCCCTCACTATTAATTCGAGAAAACTTATAGTTTTTTTTAATAGGTCGATATTCGATATCACCAAGAAAGACCTTAGGTTTGCCCAACAAGCCACCTTTGGTCAATCGGTAGCTATCATTCATACTAATTGCATTTAATTATGCAACTATCGACTTGTGCCATCAATTATTGATTTAGCACACTCATTGGGTTATCAACTCTTGATTTATATACATCCTATGTATATAACTCAACTTTGGCTCTATCTATGTTAACCTTAGGTTTGCCCAACAAATCAACGCTTCCAAATAGGACTAACCCTTTAATCCTAAATTCTAATTTCCATGGCTTGAACATATTCGTGTAGAGTGGGCTTAGGTTTTCCCAACAACCCAACTCTAAAAGAACTCTAGTTCTTGCCATATTAATCGAAGGCGTAAGTCTTAATATTTAGGTTTGAGGATTTTTCCTTTGGTCTCAGCAATACTTAGATTATCTTGATTATGTATATAACATATACATTTAGATTATGTCCATAAATACCCTTAAAATGCATCTAATACATGTATTACACAAAGGAGGTTTACATTTAGATTGTGACTTGACTATGCATCCAAAATTTGTGATTCGATTCAAAACTTGAACCTAATCGGGTACTAGTGTTATTCTTGGATAATCCGAATTAAAAATGTGAATCGATTAGGAACTTTAAATTTTAATTATTTTGATGTCTATATTAAACACTTTAATCCTAGTTTATAACCCTTTATCTAGTCACACTAGAAATGCTATGCTCTATTTGGATTAATTCTAAATTAATCCCTAGGTTTTCCAAAATTTTCATACATCAATTAGTCCTCTATAATATCCCTAGGTCATTTGAAATTTATATACACAATTTCGGCATATGCCAAAATTATCTTGACGACCAAAATTGTTAAGATAAATAAGTTAACTTACTAGACACTAAAGAGACCGATTCGATGTTCGGAAAAGTTTTGGAACCCTAATTTCAAGAATATGCATTAAGAATGCTATTACCATCAACATAATATATTTCTTATCACATAATAACCTTATTTAGGTCTCATAATCGAAATATGTATATTATAAGTCATTAAGTAAGACAACTTCATCAACTTTCAAAAAGTTGACCAATGTTAACTTTGATTTTATTTATTAATTGAATCGAAATTAATTAAATCTGGAAAAAATCCATAGTCTTATACATACTCTAAATGTATCTAACAAAAAATTCCAGAACCTAATTATTAGGAATTATTTATTAAAAACTAGGAAATAGCCAGCACATTATATGTGTATGACACATGTCACATTACTTCTATCACTAGTCAACCATTACATCATGCATGCATAAGATAACCACTTTAACAACAAGTGACATCCATCTCATACAGATGGAAACATCTCATCTTGCATGTATATGCATAAAATTTATAAAAGCAATTTTTATAAAAATTAATATGGAATTTTCATGCACGTATGTTCATCACTTTTCCAGAATTTCCAAAACTTCATACATGCATCAAACTGAAACTAAATTCGTAATAAAATAGCAAATGACATTAAATTATAATATATTTTTACAGAAACATAATATAACTTCTTATAAAAATTTAAGTGAAAGAAAAACAGAAAAACAATTTTCTAGAATTAATAAAAAGTTTTCAAAATCAGCATATGCAATCAGTATTCCTGAAAATCCCAGAAATTAACATATGAAGAGTCTAGATGTAAATTCGAAATAAAATAGAAAATGACATTCAATTGCAATATCCTTTTACAAAAACATAATATAACATCTTATCAAAATTTCTGTGAAATAAAAACAGAAAAATAATTTTCTACGATTTAAATGAATTTTTCCAAAACAACATGTAAGTGAGTCACAACCCAGCAAACATTTTGCACATGTTCAATACATCGTCTATTACATGCACAAACATGCTCTAATACCACAGTTAGGTTAGCCATGGTTGCATGAATCACATGCATGCGGATGGAGTAAAAGTGTGGGAATCAAGTTTCCAACACCATGACAACCCCAAATTCACAAGATCAAACATGCATGCATAGATATGTATAAAAGAACATGAAATGTAAACCTTTTACCTTGTGTATCTCCTCCTTTCTTGATTCTTTTCCTTGTTTTGGTTGTTGCAAATAACAAAACCTTACTTCATCACCCAATAACACACAAAGAAGGAAGATGAAACAATGTGTAAGGTGAACACCAAACTTGATGGATTTAAGTAGATGTTCAATATGGGAGATAAATTAAGGTTATCTTGTATGCATGTAAGATTTATACAACAAATACATAAATTTGCATGAAGATAACTCAAGAACACTTCTGAATCTCTCTAGAGCTCTTCTAAAACCCTTTCTCTATCAATTGAGTGTGTAAGAAGTGAAGAAACCTTGTGCACATAAGTGAAGAACTCACTTATGTGTCACTTCGCAGCTTCTGTCATAATCGTGGCCTTGTTGGCCACGATTGTGGGATACCTTGCCTTAGGCCACAATCGTGGCCCTATGAGCCATGACCGTGGCTTACTTAAAATAGGCTATACACACTTGTTTTTCATCCGATCTTTTATACGTGTGACCCTTAAGTTCCTGGCTACTTTAGGCACTTGAATTAACTCTTAATTCAAACACATCATGAAGGGTTTCATGATGCCCATTTACTGGAAGATAAGTGGATTAACATCCAAACTCTTTGATATTTAATTATACAACTTATGAACCTTTCAATTGATAATTACCATGAAATTCTTCCTTTTACCATACTATACCCCACTTAGTTTGGAGTATAGGCTATGCGTCAACTCCCACTAGACTGACTATGTCACATCTAGTCTAAATGATGTTAGTTTTTATCCTGGGATCTCATTACTCTATGCATTATTGAAGACTCTCTTCATGACACGTAATTTCTCTTACCAGAGAGTCCCGAGTAATGACCCTGACACCATGGGTATCATCTCCTTCTATCAGGAGTGGTGAATCCTTTATTGTCTACCCAATTATCTTCAAATATAAATAACTGTACCTAATCACCACCCAAAGAGTAACCTCGTCTTGAGTTAACAAGGAATGATGTCAAAACATAAGATTTATATCCATTTCTATGATGAGATTAATCATTGACATTTGATAGATCATCCATATGATAATCTCATAGCGGGTCATCCGATGTACTTCCTACCCTTAGTAAACATCCATATATTAACTCTAAACATCTCATGCTTACAGTTTATGAGATCCACTGCTTGATCAAATTAAGGAGTATAATATGTGCTAGTCTGTCTGGATTAATAATGTCCTGTCTTATTAATCTTATAACTAAGGATTATTTAGATACTAACATAATTGCACATAATAGGAATCTCATTATCATGATCTCATTATGATTTCCTTCATGCTATGTTTTATATTATGGACTTCATTAATTCGATTTAAGATCAATATCAATTATATAGAAATGAATATCAAATCAATGAAGAAATGTCTTTCTCTTTATTAATCAAAATAAAGTTTGTACAAAACTGTTAACGGTGATTGCCTTTAGAGCACTACTCTAACATGATCATAGTTAATTTTCCAACACTTTATGTCAAGAAGTTATTCTATATAATATGGATCCATTTTTTTAGGGCATAATGCTAATAGAGGAATCTAGTAGATATTTTACAACATATATCTCAATTTCCTTTCTCTAACTATGATAAAGAAATCATTATGGTGGCTATAGCAACTTGTCTTTAAGAAATTTGGAAATAATGAAACAATAGAAGGTTTGTAGGGAATCTAGAAGCCTAAGTTCTCTCATTGAGCTTACAGTAGCCAATATCATAGAACAATTGTTTATCAATCAATTGGGAACGCATTGTAGCAGAAGAATGGCTCTCTCTTGAAGATTATAGATTTATGTCTAAAATATTGATAGTATTTACGAGGATATTACTGATCAACAATTTATAAACTTCTATTAATGTGGTACAATCGGAGCAACAGTAATGGGTAACAGTGAAATGTTATAAACATGCAATGAGTTTGGTTCCTAAGTAACCCTAGTAGATTTTCAACATAATAATGCTAAGAAGGGTATGACAGGTGATATTAAGTACGAAAGGAGACTTACTATGAGCTCATTGACAGACGCTTCCCCACGCTCCATATCCAGATCCTAATCTTCAATGTGAAGGTTGTAACTTAGAGACAATTTACAATAGACTTAATGAGATTTGTCGCTTACCTTGACTGAACAAGCTCCTTTTTGTTTAGAGTTGGATCGATTCCCTAGATCTCCAACAATGTCATGCAGCCTATGAAGAAGATAACCCTAATTAGGTAATCTTTCGAAGACTCCAGAAAAGTTGTGCGAAGTTTTACCTAAGTTATATATGTCATGGTTTAAACATTGCCTTTTTCTTATCCATTACTATGTGTAAACTACGTCATTTAACTAGTCTGTGGAGAGTCCCTCTCCAACGATGTTCCCTTTATATTCTTTCCGCATTAATGAATTTTTTTAATACTAAAAAAATTATACTCTCCATATTTTGGACTATATATTACCTTAAACCTAGGATTTGACACTATTTTATGCCATGAACCTAGACCAAATTGACTAAGCCTATGCAAACATCGTCTACTAACAAGGCCAAACTTCTTAAACATCACTATTAGCTTAAGACTTACAATCTGATAAATTCAACTAATTTAATAAAGATAGATTAATGAACATGCTTCTTGCTTTATCTAAAGACATTTTTTATCCAAATCTATGAAACCTAATTCCTTAAGCTTGAACAACATGCTCTAATTCTTGAAAAATACAAAAAGATGTGTAGTACAAACAAACTAGATAAAAACTATAATAAAATAGATGAGGTTAACCTCCTTCTATTCTATATACCAAAAATATTCACAAACATATATGGCATAACCAATTCATTGAGATGCCTCTCAAGAAAATTCATGATGTAAGTACCTTAGAAAAATCATAAAATTGTTAAATTAAATGCATCACATAAGGCCCTAAAATTGCCTAGGATTGGTGTAAACTAATTCACTTGCTAATATAATGGTATCTATCTTATTCTAGGGCTAAGCAATTTTCCCTAATTAACATATTGGCATTTGCTCTAAGCTGGTGCCAACTAATAAGTCTTGATCAAACATATTCATCACCAGCACGTCATACACAAGCACATCAAGTACATTATTAGGGTCTCAAATCAAACAAACAGAAAATTTTCAATTATTTAACGGACTTGGTAATCATACAAAGCACCCAACTATATAAATGAATCCTTAATTAAATTTTAAGATAACTATATGTGTTCACAACACCCTAAATCACAAGCCATATGTATCTCAAATTCTATATATTCACAAATTATGTAAAATACACATAATTTGTGGCCCTTTCACCTCTCTTTTGCTTATTTGATTAATCATCCACTTTATCTCAAATTCTTATTCCTTTTGTCACCTCTAAGTGTACGGGTTTGTATAAGCATGCTGATTTCCCCAACCAAACTGGGGCTCATTGAAATCTGCAAAAGTTCTTTGCTCCCTATAATATATATCCTCCATAATCGTTCTTTTTGTCTCTTCTTAGACTAAAGAACTAAACTAATTGCTTTCCCGGTAACAACGTCAAAAACTTAATCGCAGGTTTCTAATATGAAAAAGCTTTAATAATTAACCTTGATATTCCAGAAGCACACGGGTTGCTCGCATAGTACCTAAGATGTTGATCCCAGGAAGAGGGTTAATCTAATCTTAAAATCTAAGGCTGGACTTAATCTGTAATAATTCAAAATAAACAAAAGTAAATAAAAAATATTTCAATCATGCCATTAATTCCAATAATCAAATCCAAAAATAATAACAGGATAGTAGATGTAATACCCAATTACAAAATAACCTAAAACTACCAACTGAGATAAAGGGATTTTTTATCCGACTTTAATGAAAACCTAATTGATTATGAATTCATTAAATTATCGATTCTAGACGGTCGTAAGGTTGATTACTCTCTCTTGAGTTATAATCATTAACCCTAATTTATAAACCTTAACTAGATTATGGGAATTGGAACCTCTTGATTCACATTTATCCAAAACCTAAATTAGATCTAAAATTATCCAATAAACTACTGAAAACATATGCAAGATCTCTCGTTACACAAATTTACCGATTTGATTCAATTCTTGATCTATTAAATTACCTAACTCTTGTTAGCCTAATTTAATGATTTTTTAATTGGTTTACCATCTCAGTTTGTTACTGAATTATGCAAATGCAGAATTCAAATCACAAGAATTTCAATAAAAACGAAATTAATCAAATTTCATTAATTTCAAAGACAAAATATCCTGAACACCAGTTTAGACAAATCCTTAATATTCAACGAATCTATCATCTATTGTTATCTAAAATTCTATACAAACATAAAGAACTAAAAGAACCCATAAATAGACTAGGAATGGATGACAGCAACGACGAAAAACCTCTTATTTCGGGAAGTACTTCGTGTAGACTTCTTCTCCACATCTCTCTTCCTTCGTTTCTTCCTTAATCTCTCGATAAAACTCTCTAGGGTTTTCAGATCGTGGCTGATGCAAAAGCTCCTCTCTTATGTTCTTCATGTTCTTTAGTATTTTGTGTCTCTTAAGTAGCCCTAGATTTTTTGGGGTCAAAACGTTCCAAAAATCCCTCAAAACTTGATGTTTTCTCCTGTTTGTTTGTCCACTCGATGTAGGACACGATTGTGGCCTGAATAAAACTTTTCTATCACGATCGTGGGCTATGACAGAGTCTTCTGTCACGATCATGTCCCTTACGCCACGATCTTGGGCTGGCTCCCATGTTTTTGTCATGATCGCAACCAATTATACCACGATTGTGGGTCCTGGTTTTAGCCCGAAAGTCTCTAATACTCCTCTGTTCTTCATTATTGACCATGAAATACTAACAAACACATCAAGGTACTTCAAAAACATAATATTCAAGCTAAAAGACTTGTACTAACCCATAAAAAACACTTAAGCACATAAACTAACATAATTCTAGCCTAAGCACATATTAAATACTGAAATTGACACTTAATACATAAAAAATTAAGTCTTAAAACATAATGCAATTCACACCTATCAACTACTAACATATATCAAATTACCTATAAAAATATAATTGAATCTACAACTATAAGTGGGCCTTTTAATAGGTCAGCCAAACTGTACATCCACGAACTTACTTACGCATAATATAAGAGACTTTAGCAGCTATTTATAGTAACCTTTTTGGTCCTCCCTATTATAGTCCCTTCCACATTAAAAAGGGCTTTCTTCTTACTAGACTTTAACATATTTAACCAAATTGTTTATTGAGTTTCTTTATTCGGATCAAAATAATAAACTTAGAAAGTCCTAATTAACATATATTATTAACTTTCATTAGAAAAAAATCTTAAGTTACTTTTTCTATACATAGAAAATGTCCACATTTTATTGAAAACAAACTCTCTACCAAGTAGGGATAAGGTTGCGTCCTATCGAACCTCCCCAAACCCTACGTGTCTATGGGACTCCCACTAGGTGTTTTCGTTGTTTAAAAAATATTTCCAAATTCTATAGACAATAATTAGAGAACAATATTATTTTCCAAAATTAACCATGAACAGAAGTTGTATTTAGGAAAATAATCTTGTTTATAAACTTGTAATAAAAGATTTAAAGTATTTAAAAATTCAAAAATCCATAGTTGCTTATGAATAATTTTTAATCAATGTTTTACGCACTAGTCTTATATATGGGACTAAATTTCAATGTCAATGTCAATGTCAATTATGTAAGTGAAATATTTCAAATTTAATAAACTAAAATTTAATAGATTGATGATTTTAAAAAATAAATTTTATAATTTTTTGAGAATTTAAAATTTGTTCATTGATACGAGGACAAAATTGTTCTAGTGAAAGAGTCCACTTACTTTAGCAACTTACACAAGGCATTGCCTATCTTATAGCTCCTAAAGGCCCACGATAGCTTAGTTTTATTTAGTGGCCAAAGCTCATACTTTAGTTTTGTTTGTTACCCCTCTGGTCATCATGCACACATTGGTGATGAGTAACTTCTTAAATTGCATGTCCATCTTTTAAGTATATAGAAGTTTACTTAGTGTAGGAAAGATAACTTTGCTCCTTATTTCCTTAGTTACACCTAGTTAAGTATATCTAATAATTCGTAATTTTACAAGAGCTTATTTTGTTATTTTGTTAGTTAGTTTATTGCCTTCAAACCAACAAGTTTTAACAATGACCATATTAGACATAAAACGAACCTTAATGATCTACCCAAGATCAATCGTGAATTTGTATAAATGGAAAAAATGTAGAAACTTACCTATTTTGTTACCTTTTGTTTAACGAATAAGCTAGTCAATTGCTTCAAATAAGTTGTTGGATCCCTTAAACAAGTTGGTTGACATATGAACAAGATACTGAAACTTTCAATCAACCTTTATAAAAGTTATATTATTTTATGTTGTTAGTCTCTTTCCATGTCTTTTTTAATATGTAGGCCTTTTAATAAGTCAGAGAAACTATATATCCACGAACATACTTAAGCAAGTTGTATAAGACCTTAACAGTTATTTATAGTAGCCTTATTGGGCCTCACTATTATAGACCTAATAAAAGCCCACACTAAAAAAGGCCTATTTTTCTTACTTGGCTTCAGCCTATTTAATCAAATTCTTCACAAAGTTCCTTTATCCATATCAAATGCAAAATTTTAGCATTAATTTTCAATAAAAACTTGTAATTAATAATTGTCTAAAGGAATTAAATTCCAACATAAACCTTATAGAAAAATATTAAGTACAACAATTGTAATGATAATAAAAATAATTAAAGTGGCTAAAAAATTTAATTCAATGGTCGACCATTATAAAATATTTGATCCAAAGATAAGGAAAATCCATCATTTAGTCCTGAATCGCTTTCAGTACCAAAAAAATCAAATGTATATGCCATATGGACACAGATCCATTACATTACATTTAGTGTGACAAACTAAAATGATACTTGTATGATCTGAAATATATCATTATGCCATTTGTCAATCTGAATTTCTCCAAACTTTTTATGATAAAATGTAATAGAAAATTTTATTTTTTCTTACTAAATGCTAAAACTTATATGCCCCTATGTCTTATAAATCCATGGATTTTATCAAAGTATCTGCATGTATCTTAGAGATATAGGATTAAGGTCAATTTGTATATAGGCCAATTGACCATTAAAATGCTTAATAATGACATAAATCTTAAGACTTTCACTTATATTATGACAATTTATAATAAACTGAATGGTTGAGTATAAAAAGATGATCATCAATATATATATGAAATTTTATTATTGTAATATATGAAATCCAAACAATTATATTAAGAGTAGAATACATTGATTTGTAACTAACATTGTCTTATGGACCTTAACAAATTCATACTATATATATGTCTCTAAAAAATAAATAAGTGAAGTCCTTTAGCCAACAAATTAACTAACATATGTTCAATCTCGATGTGCTTCACTATAATGTTACCCTTTTGTACTAATTTATTTAGGGTTAAATATTTGAACTGTAAATGCTTAGACTCAGTGATATTCTTATTACTATTACTAAATAATAAAATAGAAAGATTGTCATAATATAATTGAATAGGTTTAGTAATTGAATCAACCACAGACAACTCAGAAATCAAATTTAAGAGCCAAACTGTTTATGAAGCAACCCATAATATACTACAAAATTTATATGTATAGTTAAGGAAGTCACTATTGTCTTCTTAACACTCTTCCACAAAACAAACCTATTAGCTAACATGAAAATATCCCCTAATGTGGACTTTTTATCATTCAGACATATAGTAAAATTCAAATGCATATAACCAATAAGGTCTAAATTATTGACTTTCTTAAATATCAATTTCTAATTCCTTTAAGATATCTTAAAACTTGTTTAACTACATTCCAGTGGTCTATTCCTAGGTTAGCCATATACCTATCCAACAGTGTAATAATAAATACAATGTTTAGTTTAGCATATACCTAGGTATACATCAAGTTGGTAGCCACATTAGAATAAGAAACATTTTTCAAAGCCTCTCTGTCTCTATATCATTATTTGGACACTATGCTAAAGATAACCTCTCACCATAAGAGATTAGTGTTATGAAAGATAACAATAAGCCATATTAAACTTTGCTCAATATATGCATTTTGCAAAAGACCCAATAAGTTTTAAGATCTGTCTTGATGAATCTAAATACCTAGGATAAAAAAGGCTTCATTAAGGTCCTTCAAGTTAAAATTCTTGGTCAAAAGCTACTTAACCTCATATAGCGTAGTCAAGTCATTTGATACAAGCAAGATATCCTGTAAAAAAAGTAAGAACATAATCTCAATCCCCTTTACCTTGTAATATAAACATATTTCAACTTTATTTCCTATAAAGCCAAATGATGTGACAACCTCATAAAACTTTAGGTATTAATATCTGGAAGGTTGTTTTAAACTATATACAAATTTACTCAATTTACAGACCTTATTAACATTATCTTGATCTAGAATCCCTTTAAGTTATTCCATATAGATCTCTTCATAAAGGTCTCCATTCAGAAAAGTAGTTTTAACATCCATTTGATGTAGCTTCATATCATGACGAGCTACTATTACCATGATCACTCTAAATATATCCTTAAAGGACACAAAAAGAAATGTGATATTAAAGTCAATCTATTCTCTTTAGGTGAACCCTCTAATAACTAACTAGGCCTTGAAAAACTCAACTTTACCATAGGAGTCCTGCTTAGTCTTTTAAATCCATTTATAGCTGATGGACTTGTAGTTATAAAGTAAGTCCACTAGTTCCCATACCAAATTATGCTTGACAAACTACATTTCATCCCTCATAACATCCCATCAAAAATTTACATGAGGTCCTAAAATAGCTTTTGTAAAAATAACTACATCCACTATATGTTTGATATCATATTCTTGTTCACCTAAATAGGCTATATAGTCAAATGATATCCTAGGTTTCCTCACTCGAGTGGACCTTGTAACACACCACTACTAAAGAGCATATGCCTGAACATCAGAGGACATTCAAGAACATACCCTACGAAAATGGCATGTTAGAGCAATCACAGCAACTTATTATGGCATCATATAGTACATAATTATTTCCAAAGATTAAAACTCCTCATTTCATTCACAAATGAATCTTACTTACATTGTCATTGCATTTTATAATCCATAGTTATACATAACATAACATTTGAGAGTTTAAAGTTTTATACAAAAATTTTAACATGAAAGGAGAACATAAACAAAAGTATTCTATCTAGACTCTATAGATATCAGCTGACCAGACCTTTGAACCATTATTGTTTCAAAAATTTATAGTACTAGACTTCTATTATATCACCTTAGAAGCTAGGTCTCCCTTGTCCTGAAAATCAACTTTGTAATTTTGATGAGTTTACGAACTTAGTGAGTGAACCATCACCGATGTGCTCACTTAAGTCATAACACAAATATCACAAGTATAAACCAAATTCACAAGTTTATTTCCCAATTCAACAGATGTATCACATCATTCAATATTGAATACCAGATCATAATATACATCATCTTTCAACAATACATCATGAACTACAAATATTTCATATAATCATTTCAGAATAATCTAATCATTTACCTCAATCATTCATACCTTCAACATGTACATAAACATTACGTATCCCTATTTCAACACAATTCAGTATATATATATATATATATATACAAATGCACATATGACTCCACTTTCATTTTTTTTTGCTATGACCGAGCGCTTATTTACTGTCCTATATCCATTGTGGATACCGGGCTCATTTCGTAATCTGTCCTATACCTATTATAGATACCAGGCTCATTAATAACTGAGTATGTGACTCTTTGTGCACATTTCTATGCTTTAAGCTCTTTTTTCACACTGGTCACTCTAGTCATAACTCCTTTATTTGATCATACATGACAATGTGATTAAATGCATCAATTCATATAATATGCTATCAATAACTTTCACTTAATGTGCACATTCATTTATCACATTCATCATATATGAGTCCGACATTTAACATTCAGTTGAGTACGCATTTTCCATGTTCACATACAATTAGACAGTACTTATAATACAACCCCAAGTATCAAACTTCACAGACCATTAATGTTCGGAATTATCACAATCATATCAATAACAGTTCAATATATAAAAGTTAATCGAAAACAATTCAATCATATTGAGAAAACATCTAGGTTAACTCACAGTACTCTCTAGATAAGTTATTGCATTAATGACCCGGCAATGTCTGGATGCTATTCACAAGATTATACACGCTAAGTTTTACTATTTTTTAACCTTGGTAAATTCTGCAAGTACATGGGTCGTTCGCGTAGTAACTAAGGTATCGATCCCATAAGGAAGGCTAACTAGCCCTACATCTAATGTTGGCCTAAACTACAATAATTATAATAAATTAACTAACGCAGAAATTAAATCAATCAAAAATCAAATATAAGAATTTAAAGTGTAGAAAAGTCACAAAATAGTAACTCACACAACAATCCGAAATCAACCTAGAAATATGTAACGTCCCCTCACTTATGGGAAGGGTATTTTGGTCATTTTGGATTGGGTTAGGATTATTGAAAGTGTTTTT
>JANZXR010164492.1:0-33556 GCA_027575705.1 Erythroxylum echinodendron
TGTGATGCCATGTGGAGTAACTGTAGTGATTGCACGTAGCGCTCCCTTATCATAGAATATGTATCGGAATGACCTACAGGCGTCCCAATACGTACCCTACACCTTACAGCGCTAGTCTGGTAGGCAGCTTAACCTTTGCCTCAGTACACAGTCCTCTAATAAGATAAGGGTAGGGCAACCTCATCTTGGATGAATATCTCCAAGAAAATAGCTTCCTGAAGATCGTCCACCCTACATCAATCCGCTACCTCATCACCAATCTGTACAGCAGTAGGTAGGCCTCCTTTCATAACTCAAAGTCTTGTGGGGTGGGCAGCAGGTTGTGGGACATGAACATTCTTCAGAAGTGGGCGTCTTTTGAAAAATTCATCATCTTAATTGTCCTACCTACCGACTCCTCAACTTCATACCCTAAAGTTAGAACGTCAAAAATTGGCCCGTAATTGTTCTCCTCATCCTTGTCCTCCACCTACTCCATTACCTCAAGTCCATAATACGAGTTAATTGCACCTATACTAAAGGACATATACTTCCCCTTAACAGTCACCACTGATCCACTAGCCTCTACCAAATTCGCATAGAATTCATATATAATCTCCAGACACACATCGAGAAGCCTCCTTAATATGTACTCCTCCCATCTGTTCTTCCTCACCACATCCAAATACGCACTCTCTGCCCTGTAGTACACCTGGTTATGTGGTTTTGATTGCTTAAGCCCAGCAACTTCTCCTATAAAAATGCCCTTCCCTTTAGGGCTTTGTACCAGGTTTGTGCCTCGTTAGACATAAACTGTGTTCTATCAAATGTTGACTCAGCAATCGGTGCCCTGGATGATAGTGATCTTGCTCTCATCCCCATTACCACTGTGGCAATTCAACAAAAACCTTCTGTGCACAACCAATCCCAAACTCCAAATCCATATTAAGTCTCCACATAATTACAATCAAATCCCACTCCACATTAAAGCAATCAATCAACAATACAATAGCAAGCAATCAACAACCAAGTCCAACTAAATAACTCAGATTTCTAAGTCCTCAGGACACACTCTAAATCAACTTTTGAACATTTGTAGGGATGATTCTGAAGTCGATTTGAAGGTTTTTGTAACATGGGGTTGAGATGATTGGTCAACTCAAATGTGTTTTGTGTTTTGACCTGGAGAAAAAGGACATTTTAAATTGTTCTGTACGGTGTGACTGATCAAAATTGTGTATTACCACTGGTTAGAATCCCAATGCAATGAAACCCTAGTGCTTTTTTGTATCGTGATCGATTGTATTTAGTCTAGCCAACTGATCTTCTTTGTCTTAGCTGATCGGTCTAAATAATTCCATCTCCCAGTTCATCCTCGCTTGATTTTCCTGACTGATCGTGCTTATCCTCTTGACCAATCTTCGACTCTTTTATATTAAATGTCATTTTTATGACCAATCCTCTAAAAACTGTCAATCGATCTTTGACCCTTTTGTGAACATCGATCAAATTCTGATCGATCTTGTCTAAACAGCCGATCGGTCAAATTCTAGATGGAATACCTCTTAAGTTCTTAAGAAATTTTAATTGATCCTGTCCACTCTACCTATCGGTCTAAGTCTGACACTTCAGCTTTGGCAATTTTTCACAAAAAGCTCCCAACTGATTCTACAGTTTCCCCGATCAGTCTAACTCTGATGCTACTTGGAAGGCTTTTTTATCTCGTAAATCCCTAGCTAATTGCTTCTTGGTGTCCGATCGATCTCTAACCTTTCTATTCTAACGTCAAATTTATAGACCCTTTAGTCGACCTGTCCTTAGTTCAGTGTTGACTAGTCTTTGGCCATTCTGCCTTAAAGTCAAAAATATGAATTTTTGCCAACCGGTCCTCATAAAATTCCTGACCGATCTTTAAGTCTTCTGCCTCCAGCCGAGTTTTTCTAGATTGACCTTGAATAATCTTATATATACTTTTGACTGATCAAAAACTATCGATACTTAGAGGAATTTTTACTTGGGAATTTATGACCGGTGCTTGCTGATGGGATGACCAATCTTGGACCTTTCTGTCAAGAGTGCCAAGTAGCCAACCAGTCATCCAAAGTGCTGGGATCGATTAGAGCTCTTTATGCTCTTCCCAAACCTTATCCTGTTACCTGCAAAACACAGCAAGAAAGTTGGCATAATTGTCCTCCATACTCAATCAAACCTACACTAGTTGTTTGATTTCTTTTTTTATTTTCATTTCATTTTTATACATGGGTTGCCTCTTATCAAATGCCTTAGTTTTGATCATGGCATGACCTTGACAATTTATTCCATATTTTTCAAAATGATAGTGGCAACATGAGCGATGTTGCCATCATAGTAGGGCTTCAACCCTTGCCCATTCACCTTGAAATTGTTCCCCATTCTTTCATCTTGAATTCCCATTTAACCATAGGGGAACACCTCCACCACCAGGAATAGACCTGACCACCTAGACTTCAACTTGCTAGGGAAAAGCTTAAGGTGAGAATTTTACAATAACAACTGCTACCTTGGTGTCAGCTCTCTGCCTATGATATGCTTGTTATGCAACATTTTGTTTTCTCTTTATAGATGCCAGCGCTTTCATAGATCTGCAGCTTGATTTCATCCAACTCGTTCAGTTGCAGCATACGCTTTTTTCCATGCAGAGGCTAGATCAAAATTTAGCTTCTTTATAACCCAGTATGCTTTGTATTCTAGCTCTACTGGCAAGTGGCAAGCTTTTCCAAACACCAACCTATAGGAACATTCCTAATGGTGTCTCATATGTGGTTCTATATGCCCACAATGTGTCTGTCTCATATGCGGTTCTATATGCCCACAATGTGTCATTCAGCTTACACGACCAATCCCTTACGAGTAGATTCTACAGTTTTCTCCAAAATCCGCTTGATCTCTCTGTTGGACACTTTAGCCAACCTATTGGTCTGTGGATAGTAAGGCAATGCCACCCTTTGGGTGACTCCATACTGACGCAACATAGTGTCAAACTGCTTGCTGCAAAAGTGTGATCCCTCATTATTAATAATCATCCGGGGAGTACCGAAGTGAGTGAAAATGTGCTTCTTGAGAAATCTAAGCACTAGTTTCGCATCATTAGTCTCATCGTCTTCAGCCTCAACCTATTTCGACACGTAATCCATAGCAAGCAAGATGATGAAGAAGGAAACGGGCCTATGAAATCGATAGCCCAAACATCAAACAGCTCAACCTCCAGCATATAGTTCAGAGCTCATTCCTCCTAGTGATGTTTCCTATCCATTGACACCTATTACATCGAATGTGGAAGTGGTAGGCATCTCTGAAAAGGGGTGAGCCAGTATAATCTAGATTGGAGGACTTTGGCTATTTTCCTCTTTTCCCTGTAATGTCCTCCGTATAGAGATGAATGGTAGTGCTACAGGATACTCAACATCTCTTCCTTAGGCACACATCTCCTAACAATTTGGTCATTGCATTGCTTGTAGAGGAAAGTTTCCTTCCAGAAATAGAACTTGACCGAACAGAGGAATTTCTTCCTATGCTGGTATGAAAGCTCAGGAGGTAGTGTCTTGTTAACTAAGTAATTGGCGATGTCAATATACCATGGACCAAATGTCGACACAGCTAAAATCTGCTTATTCAGGAAGGCCTCCACCATCTCCAGCTTCTAATCTGG
This sequence comes from Erythroxylum echinodendron, assembly GCA_027575705.1. Lineage (NCBI taxonomy): Eukaryota > Viridiplantae > Streptophyta > Magnoliopsida > Malpighiales > Erythroxylaceae > Erythroxylum > Erythroxylum echinodendron. The sequence goes on from JANZXR010164492.1 coordinate 3,668, forward strand.
CTGATGTTTCTCCAATCTTGACAGGTGGTCAGCCACTTGGTTTTTTTTGCCTTTCCTGTCCTTTGTCTCTAGGTCAAATTCTTGCAGGAAAAAAATCCAATGAATCAGCCTCAGTGGGGCATCCTTCTTGTCCATCAGATATCTGATGGTAGCGTGGTCGGTGAACACTGTCACCTTTACTTCCACTAAATATGCTCGGAACTTGTCAAATCCAAACACTACCGTAAGTAACTCCTTCTCATTCACAGTATAATTCACTTGAGCATTATTTGGTGTCTTTGTTGCATAATAGATAGGGTGGAAGAGATTTTCTCTTCTCTGCCCTAACTCAGCTCTAATGGCATGGTTAGATGCATCACACCTAAGTTCAAACGATGCACTCCAATTAGGCACAATCATGATTGGTGCTAAGACTAACCTGTTCTTTATCTCCTCAAAGGCTTCAAGACAAGCCTTGTCAAATAAGAATGGTGCATCCTTCGCTAACAACAAACAGAGAGGCTTGCTAATCTTCAAAAAATCTTTGATAAAATGCTGGTAGAAACCAGCGTGTCCTAAGAAACTTCGGATTGACTTCACTGTGGTTGGCTGAGGCAACTTCTCTATCGTTTTGATCTTGGCCTTATCAACAACCAATCCTCTCTTTGAAATAAGATGCCTCAAGGCAACCCCCTCTCTGACCATAAAATGGCACTTCTCTAAATTTAACGCTAATTTCGTCTCCTAGCACCTACTAAACACCTTATCCAAATGTTGCAAACACTACTCAAAAATCTCCCCAAACACAGAAAAATCATCCATAAAAACCTCCATACAATGCTCAAGGACGATGGTAGTGATAATATGGTAGCAAAGGTTCAGACTCTAAGGTTAATGGCGACGCTACCATCAAACCATTCATTCCAACTACCTTGAGTTTAAAATTAGTGTCGAGCTACTGACGTTAAAAGAAGCGCTACATGGGAGCAATCCACAGGAAAATTAGCTTCATATTAAATTTTTGCTAGATTGGTCGAATTTCGTAGTTATGTTTATTTCTGTTTAGATTGAATAAAAGCAAAAAGAGGAATAGGAGTTTGGAATCATGGGGAAGAATACGCATACATATAAAGAGAAGTGTAAAAGAATCTCGAAGTGAACGAGAAAAGAATTAGAAAAGAGCAAGGAAGAACTTGAGTACAGCCGTTGGCTATGACCGTGGCCTGTGATTGAGAATGCTTGTGGTGATACGCCACATGCCACGATCATGGCCTGCAACTATGAAGAAACATGGTGGGCATGCTTTTTAAAATGAACATTTTACCATTTTACCCTTTTCACCACCTATATATTCAATTCTTACTTCTTTTTCACTTTCACTTTCAGTTTCATTTTATCTCTCTAGAATTCCAGTCATCAAACTCTCTGACCTCTCACTATAATTTTTACCTTCCTAAATTCTTCCATATCCAACTGCAACCATGCCACGTATAAAGCAATCAGCCTAATGGGAGCCTTATGGAAGCTAGAAAGTTAAGGACAAGGGAGAAGGAATCGAGCAGTGGACCTAAAAGCACCATTTCCTATCTATACCAAGGAGGAAGGTATTTGTTTCCAATCCCTTCATTCCAGGTAAATTTTAATTTCCAAATACTTTGATGCTGACAAATTAGATAGACTAGAATTGTGTGAGTGGGTAGAGAACCTAGCCAAGAGAGTACAGTGGGGCCAATTCATATGGTTCCAATTCCCTATTTATGAGGAACTTACTCTGGATTTCTTTACTTCCTTGACGTTTGACCCTAGGGACACCAAGGAAATGTAGTTTAGACTGGGTGGGAGAGCATATGATTTAACTGTAGAACTCATGTGTGAGATGTGTGAATTCCTCGAATCCACCATCAGTGATCAACATGATAATTTTAGTGTCTCCTAATATTGGTGTGAACTGACTGGAATTGAGTGATTCTACGCAAAGAATGCACACAACAACATTATCCAGTCACATGAACACTTGCTGCTGCACAAATTTATGTGTCAGCTAGTTTTTCATAAGCTAGAAACCAACAAGTGTTCTACCAAGAAACTTTTTATACTGTGGTACATAGAACACAGTATTCCAGTATGCACGTCCACTCATGTCCTTAATGCCAATACTGTAGTTCCACGTAAGCAAAGTAACCACCTGGGAATGGGGTATATAATATTATCCATTGCTGAACATTTTTGTATGGAACAAAGTGGGTTAATAGTTCACCCTCCCAACTTCCTCAATCACCACCATTTACTCCAGGTGGAGGTCATCCATTCCATAAACAAGAATCTGCAAGAGATTCAAGAGAAGATATATGTACAACTTAGGGCAGGTCAAGTGAGTTTAAGTGCAGCGTGGCCTTGACAGGAGAAGTCAATGAGTGAAGAATCAAAAAAAGAGGAGGAGGAAGAGCAAGGCTAGAAGAAGGTCTTGGATGCAATATTCGAGACTAGCAGAACACTTGCAGAGATGGCGCACATAAAACGACACCAGAGCCGAGATATCCGACGAATCCATTGGTATTTCAAGTCTTAAGGTATTCAACTTCCACCTCTGATACCATCACCATCTCTGTCACCTTAGGATCAAAGTCTAACCTAAAATTTTCTTCAATTTTATTTTATTTTGTTCTGTTTATTTTTCTGTTCATTTTTTAGTTATTGTTATTATTATCTGGTCTTTGTTACTTAACTTTTGTCTTTACCCTTTGGGTATGTGTAGTGTGTGTTTCCTTCTCATATTGAGGACAATGTGTTGTTCAAGTGTAGGGAGGGATTATGTGTTTTTTTTATATGTGAATTTTGCATACTGTATGCTAGAAGTAGGTAACATTGTGTGAAATGTGTGAATTTGTCAATGGCTTAGACTGAGGGAAATTTATTTAATTTTGGGACATAGTCTATCAAGTTGTGAATGATCATTAGCTTACGAAATTAATGAAATAGGGGGCCTTTGGATAAATATACAACGTAATTTGGAATTAGTGTAAATTTGGCACCCTTTAGATTGTCACATTCTTTTATAAGTTGAGTTCTTTTAGGATAAGTAGATTAATTAGTATTTTCATGAAAATGGATAGCGAAAAAAATTATGTGTCAAATTAATAAATTACTATTCCGCTAACTTTCAGGTTAAGAATAGAGCTAGTAGCCAGTTCAAGACGTAATGTAGTTAAGTAACGAGATCGACACACATAAAAAGTGTGTGCCTTCGCATAAAAAGGCTATAATGACATTTCAACCAAGCTGTTTAATAAATGACTTAGTTGAGTAGCCAGATTGACATTCATCACAAATGTTTGCCTTCGAGTAAAATACTAAGTCCCAATTTTAAATAAAAAAGTGTTTAAATAACCACTTACTGGACTTAATAAGTTTCAATTTTCATGGAATTATACTTAACAACAGTTATGAAGTACGAGGGATTGAAGATTTATTAATCTGTGTATACAATTTAAAAGGGAAACTAAGTAAAACTTAGGTCTTGAATTATTTGTCTATTGAGTTCAAAGCCTCTAGACACATATTTTGTTTGCTAGTGATTTGCCACAATTCAAATGATTGTGTCCAAGATTAAAATCATTTCATAAAGTCAGAGCCATTGTCTCATTATTGCAATGGGTGTTATGTGTTTTTTATATGTTTTGTCGTTTTATTTGCTTGAGGACAAGCAAACGTTTAAGTATGGGTATGTTGATAGTTACATTTTGCATGATGTTTTAGGGCGTTTTTTTTATGATAGTTACATTTTTCATGATGTTAAGTATTTAGTGTTAAATTTATAGTTAAGTGTGTGTTTAAGTGTTAATTATATTGTGTGTTTAAGTAGTTTTTATGGGTTAGTTATAGTTAAGTGTGTGTTTAAGTGTTAATTATATTGTGTGTTTAAGTAGTTTTTATGGGTTAGTTTGAATTTTTGAGCTTAATTGTTACATTTTTAAGGTACCTTGATATGTGTGTTAGTGTTGCAGGATAAACGGGGAAAAACGACAAAGATTTGAAGAGTTTCAGGCTAAAAGACATAGGCCATGATCGTGCACCAGGGGCCACGATTGTGAGAGAAAGTGTCAAGTCAAGCCACGATCATGCACTTCATGCTATGATCATGACAGAAAGGATAAATCACTAACCATGATCTTGGTAGGCAGGGCCACGATCATGCCCTACGTTGGGCTGACACAAAAACTCAAAATTTAAGTGATTTTTTGGACCATTTTTTAGTTTAACTTAGGGATGCTATAGAATAAATAGCATATTACAAGGCAATCACCGACAGAAAAGAGAGGGTGAAAAAGAGTCAGGAAAAACAGTGAGTTTCTGTAAAAGTATGAGAGAAACATAGAGAGAAATCAAGTTATTGAGTAAGGAGACAAAGGATGAGTAAGGAGACAAAGGAAGAGAGGCACGGAGGTACGTTTGATACTTTCCAGAACAGGCAGTTTCCTACAGTCACGACCATGAGGATCCATTTTGATAGTATTTTCTATTTTTTATTTCAATTTCTTTGATGTATGAGATTGAATATTGATTGGAATTGCTATGGTTGATTGTTGATCTTTTGTTTAAACTTAGCTGTTGATATTTTTTAGATTCTTGAGATTAATAAAATTTATTTGATAGTGTTTTATTTCGATTTAATTGTGATTCAATTTCAATTCTTCATAACATGGAAATAAACTGAGAGGGTAAGCTAGTAAAAATCATCGATTTGGACTAATGAGAGTTAGGTAAATTGATAGGTAGAGAGTTGAATCAAGCTGGTAGAGTTGTGTAATGAGAGATTGGGCATAGATTCTCGACTGGTTAATAGACAAATTCAAAACTAATTTAGGTTTTAGGCTAATTGCAAATTGAGAGATTGCAATTCCCATAATTTGATTTAGGGTTAAGAATTATAACTCGAGAGAGAGTAATTCACCCTAGGACCATCTAGGCCTATTAAATCGAAAATTGCATAATTGGTAAATTTTCTTTAATTTCGAATTGAATCCCCCTTTCTCTCATTTGGTTATTTCTAGGTTAGGTTTCAGATTATTTGTGTGGTTTACTATTTTGTTCAATCTTGTAACACTTTAATTTCTTAAATTTGATTATTGATTGATTTAATTTCTACATTAGTTGTTTAATTAGGTTTATTACAAACTTAGTTGTCTTCAGATTTTAGGACTAGTTCCCTTCCTCGTGGGATCAACACCTTAGGTACTACACAAACGACCCGTGTGCTTGCGATAGTTACCAAGGTTAAAATTAGTAAAACTTAATGTATGTAACCTTGGGTGAACATCCCCCATCTATAGTGTCATTGAGGTTGGCCTAATATCCCTTAGTCTAAGTTTGATTGCCATGCTCAATGGCATCATGTTGACACTAGCGCCTAAGTCACATCATACAAGGCACGACAAAAGAATTTGGTGCCTATCTCTACAGGGATAATGAAACTCCTTGGGTATTTTAGCTTCAGTGGCAATGTCTTCTGGAGTATTGCACTACACTCCTCAGGAAATGCCACAGTCTCATAATCACCATTCTTCTTTCTTTTGGACAAAATGTCCTTCATGAACTTGACATAAGATGGCATTTGTTCAAGTTCCTCAATAAATGATATGTTGATGGACAGCTTATTGAAGACCTTAAGAAACTTCAAAAACTATTTGTCAAGTTGTTTCTTTTTTAACCTTCTAGGGAATGGAGGTGGAGGATACTCAATTGTCTCCTTTTTTCCATTATCAGCCTCTTCCACCTGCATATTACCCTATGCATTAGAACTCCCAGACTAATCTTCTACCTGTTCCTCTTCGTTAATAGCAGCAGGCTCCTCAGGCATCTCTGGACTAGGAATCACCTTCCCTTTTCTCAAGGTTATTGCCTTGGCATCTACTGGCGGCTTTGTGTGGGAAGGTAAAACACCTGGTGGTCTGTTCTAAAGAAGTCAAACGAACAAACTCATATGATTCTCCAGGTTTTTAATTATAGAGTTTGAGGACATCAAAAACTACTGGTTCAAATCCTCCAGGTTGCTCTGCTTCGCCACTGGCTGTTGTTAAGCAGGAGGCTGTCTTGGATTATATCCCTTATTGAAACCAGGTAGAACTGCTGGCCTTTGTTTGTTTTATGTTCCGCCATCCTAATTATTCCTCCAAGAAAAATTAGGATGGTTCCTCCATCCTAGATTGTACACGTTAGAGTAATGATTGTTCTGCTACCTTCCTTAAGGCTAATTTCGCTTATTACCAACATAATTGACATCCTCCAAAATAGTGGGACACTGGAAATGATTGTGAATGTCACCATAATGGTCGTATATAGCCAAGAGCTATTTAGTGCTTGAGCTACTGCTCGAACTAGGTGCCCCTACTTAGTTGACCTTATGTCTCGCCTCATGGCATAAATCTTAGCAGTTAATCAGGTCAAAGCATCCAGCTCAAACTTCCTCCCAAAACTCTCAATTACATAGGCATCAAATATGCCAAGATGATCCCCATGGGCAGTCTCTTCAATCAATTAGAAGGTCACAGACGCCTTCTTATTCAAAATATTCCCATTTGCAACAACGTTTAGCATCTTCTTATCCATCACATTAAGTACCCTGTAAAAACTCTCTAGCTGTATGAACTCCGAGATGTTATGGTGAGGGCATCTCTTCAGCATGCCTCGAAACCTTTCATAAACCTCATGCAGAGACTCACCTTGTCTCTACTTAAAGTTGTGTATCTCCTGCCTCATCTAAGACCTCATTTCAGGAATGAAGAACTTAGCTAAGAATGCATTCATCAACTCTTCCCACGTAGATATGGACTCATTAGGACGACTGTCTAACCAACCAGTAACTCTTTCCATGAGGGAAATGGGAATAGATGAGGTTTGAAGGCCTCTGTCTGGGCTCCATTAAAGCAGAATATCTCAGTGAGCTTCATAAAAGTCCAAACATGCTTTATAGGGACTCAACTCTAGACCCTAAGAATTGGTGGTTCTCTATCATTTGTATCATTGCCCGCTTGATTTCAAAATTGTATGCCTGTATTACCATCTTTCTGATACTTTCGTGCAACAAATCTATAGTAGGCATTGCATACTCTAAAATTGTACGCTACCCCTCCTGTATGTCCTGATTATGAATAGGTGCTGCAGCTCGCCCCCTAACCGGTTGCCTGGCCTAAGGGACCTCCAGTTGCTCATCATGAGCAGCAACATACTGAGTAAGAATCACACTAGCTACACGGTTATTATTCATTCTGATTGTTTCTTATTTCTACTTTCTTAAGTTCCAGATAATCTTTTCCATGGAAGGGTCAATAGGAGTAAGCTCCACGTGCTTGTTCATAAGAGCGTAACTATACAGTGTTCTACAGAACAAAGTTAAGAAAAAAAAATAATCTAGAAAAAGAATCTAAACTACTAATGTCTTACACAGCAAATAATTCATCGACAACGACACCAAAAACTTATTGTTCGTTTAACAACTTACCGTAAGTGCACTAGTCGCACAAGTAATAGTGAATACTATTCGAGATATCAAACCATAAGGAATTTTTATTAGCACAAAAGCATACAAGTTTGATTCTTGATTTTCTAATTAAATGAATTCAAATCACGATTGGGTTTGTTTGCAATAACAATCAAATAATAGAAATAACAACAAATAGGGAAATAAACTAGGTTTTACAACATCAATATTGGAAATGATTAATTCTCTTTTAAATCGGTCGGTGATCTATGGGATGCGTCAATTATCTAGGTTTCTATAATACTATTATTTCTTTTCCAACCTAATAATTGCTCTACTGTAATTACAAATACTAGCTATATGCCTATGTTAGTATTATAATAATCAAATTGATAAGAACCAAACCTAATTTAATACCTAAGGCCCTTAGGTATATTCCTATCCCAAGTGCGAATTAATTCTTACCTAATTATTAGGTTAACTAATCTTTGGTCAATTGTTTATTTTTCTAATCTTAATCTCCTTTGCCAATTCAATTAAGATTCAAGAGATTGCAAATTAACCAGATTTTCATTGTAATAAGAATATAAACAACTGAATTAATATATCCACAAATCACTAGTCGATCTTATTAGGGAAAAATAATCAAATCCAACACATCAGATGTAAAACCTAGAGAAGAAATTTAGCTACTCATAATTGAAACATAGATCGTTGACTGCAAAACTAATCTAGACATCTATACTAGATCTAAATAAATCAAACAATGAAATATTGAAATTGTATTTGAAAATTGAGGACCGAGACCCCAAAAGTTTTCCAAGTGTAGAGAGAAAAAGAAATTGAATATTTAAAACTATCCGAAACTGTCAGAGATATCTTAATTTGTTACTTAATCTGCTTATAAATATTGTACTTCTGACTAGTCGAAAATATGTCTCTGACCTATCGGACGCTAAAGACAAATTAGCTTTCGAGCATGCCTGCTCATCTAACCGATCATAATGATTCCTTCCAATTAGTTGAAACCTTGAATCATATTGCCCTTTGATTTTCCAATTTGGCTGACCGGTCCTAGATTTACAGTCAACTGGTCTTGGAACGTTCTGCCTCTTCTTTAATCCTTGCTTGAACTTTCGACCGATCTTCTCATGTGCTCTGACCGATCTTTAATGTTTCTGTCTATAAGCTCTCATTTTTCGATCGGTCTTTGAATTAATCCCGATCGGTCAAATCTTCTTAAGACTTGGGTCTTTTTGCTCACTAAATTTCTATCATTCTTCCCTTTCAGCCCGACTGATCTTTAATCTTTCTATCCAACCTTCTCTAATTGTAGTCAATCGTGACTAGAGTCCTAACTGATCTTTGAGGCTTTTGTCTACATTCCTTAGTTTGATGGTTGATCCTAACAATCATTGTGATCCACAAGATTGGTCCTCAAATTTTCCTCAATACGACCAATCATAATCTATTCCCATGACTCGTCGAAGTCACTGGTTTACTTGGAATCTACACAAGTCACCACTAAATAACACCCAACTTAAAACATACCAGAAGAGTATAAAAGGCTAATTAATTATGCATGAAATGCCAAGAACTAGACATGCAAATGGCTCAATTAACTCTATTTTCATAGAGTTAACAAGAATCCCTAGCAATATGAACCAAGGTCTTCTTTAAAAGGAGAGTGTCAACATAAGCATTCATGGAAGTTAGGATATTGTCTGCAGAAGAAGAATTTGAAAGTTGAGAGGTTAAAATAAAGCGAGGTAAGTTAAGATCAGCTATGGAGGGAATTTAATGACTGGTGGATAAAGAATAACTAAAGAGATTAAAGGGGAATAGAAGTTGACACAACTAAAAGATAGACATAAAGAAGTAAACCAGGAGTGTAGAGAAAGAAAGAAAATTAAGTATAAGTATGAAAGAAAAGAGCTTGAGGGAGAAAGAAAGTATAAAACAACAAGAACATACTAAGACAAGGAAGAAAGAAGAATGCAGGCGAGCTAAGTATCTACAAAAAGAGAAAGGCAAGATTACAAAGAGCTATAGGGAGAGAATAAGACATGTGAATAGTGAAGAAACTAAAAGAGCGGACAGTATGAATAGTAAATTAACAAAGATTCATGGTATAAGATATTTGTATAGCAAAATAAGATTCATATCATAAAAGAGGAACTAAAAAACCTTCACTTTAGAAATACAGGTAGGTAAGTGAGGGAAGCTAAAAGCAATCTTTTTATGGAATAATACCTCCTTTAGAATAATTTTGGTTACATATTGATCAAATCAAAAGAAAGGAAAGCTTTATCCTCTTAAAATCATATTATAAAGGTTTATTACGTTTTACTCTAAAAAAGATCTAGAATCTTGTGACTTAAATATGCTGATAGATTCTCAAACCTTTTATTTAACTTAATCTTTGCAAGAATTATCATCAACATAACTATGTCACATACCTTTAGAAATGGTACAATTCTTACCATACAGAAGGAGCTTAAGTAAAGTAAATTGATAAAATAATTCCATTTATATATCTTTTAATGGTACCTATTCGTTAGTGTATATGATACAGGATCTCATCAAGGAACAGATCTCCCTTTAGGAATCAAAATTTCTAATTACTCCTTTTAATACTCTAGATATGGAAAAGGCTCGCTTTGATCTTCACCTTAACAAAGCCCTAGCTAAGATGGCTTAAATTCCTACTTTTTTCAAAAGTCCTAGCCTTTGATTATGAACATGGTGACTGATGCAATATTGGATTTGTTAGCCAATGAGCATCTTTAATGAGAATAAAAATTTTGTTACTCTTACTCTCAATTTACATTGTCCTAGTTCCATGAAAGACGTCATGCCTATTTCTTATTGTAATACAATTTATAGAATCATTTCTAAAATGCTCTCAAATAGACTTAAGCTTAAGGTTCCTTCATCAAAAAAAAGATAAATTGGAGACAATATCCTCCTACTTCAAGAACTTTTTAAAAGTTATAACAAAAAAGAGCTATAAGAAGGATTGTACATTGCAAATAGTCTTTCAAAAAGCCTTTGATACTATTGAGTGGAAGTTTATATTAAAATATCTAAGAGTTATTGGTTTCCTTAACACTTTTGTGATTTGGATACAACAATGCATATCTACTCTTTCTTATTGTGTTTTTATGAACAGGGAGCCTATTCAATTTATTAAAAGCACCAATGTTGTAAAAAAAGGTGACCCTCTCTAACCTTATGTTTTCACTTTGGGATGGAATTTCTAAATAGATTGATCAAGTATACCATTTTTTAGGAAAACAACTTCAAATTTTACTCCAAAAGAAAGAGGGTAGGCATTGTAAATCTAACTTTTGATAATGACCTTATAATACTTTCTAAAGTTGGCAATTACAACTTTGGAGACCTTTAAAATCATCTCAAGACTTTCCATCAACAATAAAAAAAGTCTGCTTATCCTCCTTAAAAGGGCACAGAATTTAGCAGGCTATCTATCCACTATTATTGGAAAGTAACCAGATTTTTAGACTCTAATTAAGAAGGATCAGATGAGATTCTCCAATTAGTGTAATCATAAAGGCTTACATTAAAACCGCCTAAAAAGTATCAATTTTTGGTACATATAGCAATAATATAAATCTTTATGGACTTTACTGAACATAATCATATTAAGTGAAATTGTAAAAAGCTAGTTTTCTTTAAGCTAGGTGATAGGAAGTCCATTTATTTTTAGCATGATCAATAGACTCAATAGAATCCCTTCTGGTTCATCAAGAGGTGTTATACCAGATAACTAATTGGTGTGATAAGGTTTAACCTTCTTTTGCAATCAATTATAGCTAAGATTAGGATATAGTATTATAGACAGGATTCAGAATCTTAGCCTTAATCCTAACCAATATGACATCCCAATCTGGTAGTGACATCCATCTAGATTTGTCAATAACTCATCTTATAAAGATCTTTTAAGGGAACATAGGACAAGCATTAAATGGCACTCACCAGTCTAGAATAAATATGCTAATCTAAGAGCCTTTTATACCCTATGGTTAACATATTATCACAATTTGAAGACTAGGGACAAGGTAAGGAGATATCTTCACATTCCCCTAACTTGTGTTCTATGTAATGAGCTCCCTGAATCTAGGGATCATCTGTTCTTCCTTTACATGTTTTTTAAACTAATCTAGAGGTAAATTCAACGGCTATATGACATTAAAGTGGATAGGAATAACTTATAAGATGTGGAACATTGGCTCTCCCATCAATAAGCTAAGAAAACATAAGATCAAATAATATGTAAAATATAAGAAAAGAAAATGATGGAAAAGAAATAGAAGAACTTGCTAAAATTTTACCTATACTAGCCAAGAACCACTCCAGGAGCCATTGAGCAAAATAAGGTTTGAAATAGTGGCACAATAGCTACATTAATTGTGTAGTCCTTAGATTCTATATAGAAGGATGCTACAAAAACTCTGAAGTAGATTCACATAAGTCAAGTTTAAATATTCCTTAACTAGTACCTACAACTACTACCAATCTAATTGTAGTTTTTATCTTACATGTAGAATCAACATTATACTTAAAAAAATTATGCTAAAATAAGATTAGGTCATATAGCTTTAGGGAAAACATATATCTCTAGCCCCAACATGCATAATGTAACATCCAAGAATCCAACATATCTTTTAAGCTCACATGTAAGGAATCTTCAAATCTATCTAGTTGATACTAATGAATAACAATGTTTATGTAGAAATTAAGGAAATTTATTTTTATGATGACAAATGGGTAAGGATGATTGAAAATTACTTTACCCTCACTATAAAATGCTATGTCGTACGTAGGAGCTACTAAGTCCTTGCTTGTAAGCTTCTTACTTATAAGAACTATGATTTCATCTTCTAATTAATTATACCCTTTAAAATTTTAAAACAAACCTAACCTTTACTTTCTAATGAATAAATTAAAGAAACATATTTTTTAAAAGAACTTTCCAAACATTATATGCCAGTATCTTTGATCAAAAGTTGGTAGAGGCAACTTTAATAATATTTTTAAGAGAACAAAATGATAAGCCCATTTAAACAGAAAGAAATCATTTGTAGTGTAATTCCATTTCATTTTATCATAAATAATGACATCATAGGGTTGAAAACCAAGAATAGTACTTTCTTCAAGTTGGAAAATATATTTCATATCAGATATTAATTCCATTCTAGAGTGTTAACATATAATAACTTAGACATAACTTATAAAACTTTAGCACAAAGAGTCCACTTTTGTTTAGTAGCATTGTTTCCAGCTAAACAAAAAGAAGGTCCTAGAATAGAACTGGAACACCTATTCACAATTTTATCCACTTATCATTGCAGATGGTCATGCTTTAGTGGCACTAAGCTTGGAAAATTTAAGGAAGTGCACTAACAATCAGTCATTAACTTTAGTTGGATTCTTTTTTAGCAAATGCCCTCACTTTCCTATTATTATAGTTGGGCTCATAAGTATTAGAAAGGAAAAGTTTTGAGTAAAATGTTGCTATCAAAAGATAATCTATTTTATTTAAGTTTAAATGTAAAATCTATGTAAAACAGATTATTGAAATGAGGCCTTGGCATATCCAAAACAAACCAATTTTCATTTAACCCTAAAAAAAAGTGTATGTTTAAAATTCATCAAATAACAACACATTCCTATTTGGATCAAATTGTATGGATGAGCATACTGCATTAAGGAAGGGACTTTGGTATGCTAGTTTGTGTGTTAGTATAGAAATGATAAGTGAACTTCCTAATACCATTCTTATTATGAGATTAGGAGTTGATGATACATTCATTGAGGATTTTACTAGTGATTGCCATAAATGGAAACCATCTATCTGGTGAGAAGGTACATCATGGCAATAAATGGGAAGGAAGTTCACTAAAAGAGACTATAATAAGCCGATAGGAGTAGGAATCTAGAAGAAAAGAAAACATGCAATAACAATATATTATCAAAGATAGGTATGACTGATGTAAACGTAATCTTTGAAGATACAATTAGTGTTAAGATAGCGAGAAATGAATTAAAGCGAGCTGAGATGAAATTTAAGGGGTCCAAGAATGATTGCCTTATAATTGGAAACTGTAGGTTGGGAGAAGTAATGAAACAGATTTTGGCCAAGAAAAGGAATAACAAGGGAGAAATAAGCAAGCTAAGCTTGTGTGAGCTAATTAACATATAACTTGGACTAATGGTAGAAAGAGAGTTTAAAGTTGACAATAGAGAGAAATCAAGAAGGAAAAAGAGATCCAAGAGATATTAAGATAAAAATTATCCATATGTCTATAGCTTCATAGAATGTTAGAAGCAATAATCACCATAAAAAATAAATAGAATTAAAAGATTTTTTTTTGAATAAGTATGTAATAATTGAACTGATAGAGACTAATCTTAGTATGGAGAATCTGAAGTGATTAAAATGCCTAGAAAAAAAAATGGGCCTTTTTATCTAATCATAGCTAAATCACTATAGGAAAGTTATTATTGATTTTGATATGAGAATAGTCATTATTACCTTTAATTAACTCATCAATATTACTTATGTTCATCATAGAAAACTATAGGACACCTATCTTTTTGTTTATAACTCTAGCTTTGCATTTTAGAGAAATGAGCTATGGCATTTGATTAAGCAAATTCATTCTAGCAGCTCAACTCACGGTTAATTATAAAGGACTTTAACAACACTCTCTTCAAGTCTAAGGCTGAAGGTTTCATTTGAGAAACTCCTCTAATGAGTTTAGTGGTAAAGTTGAAAGATAGGAGAAACTTAAATGTTGAAGGTTACTTCCAAACTTGGAGCAATAACCAACTTGTTAGGTGGTACATAAGGAAGAAGCTGGATAGAGCATTGGTGAATGAAAAATGTCTCTCCTAATTCCTTGAAAGTAAAGTTGAATTTTTTAACTCATTGATTTTATTTCACTCTCCTATTATAGTAAAAAATCTTTTCACATGGAAGAAAAAGAGTACCCTTTTTGATTTGATATTTTCTTAGTGAAATTGATGAATTCTTTAATGCTATTATAGAATGAAGAGCTCCCAATATCATGGGACATGAATCTTTTATTTTTAGGAAGATGCTAATTCTTATTAAGGAATAATTAAATTAGTTGAGTATAAAAATGTTAAGTATACTGAATTGAATTAACTTCTATAAAGTTGCATCTAGTAAAAATCCAAAAAAAAAGCTAGGAAAATGTCTAGGGGCTCCTCTATTATTAAAAAAGGAAAAGACATCACTTGATTCTTACTTAAATTAACTTGATATCATTAATTACTAACCTAATTTTGATGGAGGATGTAGACACTTTGATCAACCGTTCCTCAACATCAAAATTTATGGAAACTTCTTTTACTATAAATCCTCATAAGGCTGCGATACCTATTGGTATGAATGCCTTATTTGTTCAACAAACCTAAAACAATACAAAAGATATAGTCAATAAAGTTATGATGAAATTCTTTAACTTAGGAGTGTTTTTGAAAGAAATCAACAAAACCTACATTTTCACAGTTCTAAAGTCTTTTTCTCTAAGAAAAATATGGGACTTTAGGATAATTTCTTGCTACAACATCATCTATAAAAAGATATCCAATATGTTGTATACTAAATTTAAGAGCTTTTTTCCAAAGATCACTAATATTTCATAGGGGTAATCATTAAAGGAATAATTAATAGTGATAATATACTACTTTTATGGGATCTTATGAAGAATTACAATAGAAAGTCTTCAAGTAAATATTATGCAATAAAAATGGATTAAGATTTCGAACTAAACTCTAAGTGTGCTTCTTGATTCCTAACAAAATTCATCTAATAGAGTGTATAATACTTAACTATAACTTCATATGGGATGTTTATCAATGGAACCCCTATCAATCTCATCTAGAATGTAAGGGGACTGTGGAAAAGATATTTATATTCCTCAACATCTTTATCGTTGCAATAGAAATTCTTACTAGAGTCATCACGAGTGGAATAATAGAGAGTATAAAGTTTAAATTCCACTCCAAATATAGAACTTTGAGGTTATAAAGACTATCATTCGCAAATGATATAATTCTTTTCTTTAAAGCTGACCTAAGATTATTGAACACACTATTCACCTCAATCACAACATTGAAGAACTTATCAAGTTTAAAAAGTAACAAGTATAAACGCTAATTATTTCTCTCTTCAGGTATTAGAACCATCATTGGAAGGGATTATTTAACAACTATCTCCCTAACTTATTATCCCATAAGATATATTTGAAGAAACCATCGGAAGGGATTATTTAACACTAAAGGATGTAGAGAATGGCTTATTCGAAGAGATGTCGAAGTGGAATGGTATGATGTGGTTTGGTACAAAGAGATATTTCCTAGCTCCTCCTTCATTATATGGCTCGCTACCCTAAATAAGTTAAGTACAATGGATAAGCTTTCTTTCCTGAATACAGCTGAGGATTGTGCTCTGTGTAATTCAGGACAAGAAACCAGAGACCCTTGGTTCTTTGAATATCATTTCTCTAGGGACATTTGGTCTTGGATTAAGCATAAATGTCTTTGGTTCTTAAGCACACATCAATATGCAAGGATTCTATAATGGTTTATTGGTTTAAAGACTATTTCCCATCCTAATACAATTATCTGCCTAATTTCCTTTGCGACTTGCATTAAGGAAATATGAGCTGAATGCAACCTATGCAAGTTCTAAGATATTAGTAAAAGTCATCAATAGATTTTTAGTGTGTTTATACTAAGGTTAGAGAGCAAATAATCTCCTCCAAATCTTTCAAGGAATGCTCATTTAAACTAGCTATCTTATGGAAAATAGTGAGGTATGTAAGTCAAATGTACCAAGGAGAAAGTATTAGATGGGAGAGCAAAGAAAGAGAGGCCAAAGAGACAATTGAACTAGGGTACCCATCTGTTGTTAAGACTATCAATCAATAGACTAGTAAAAAAATAGATATGAGGAAAAGGAAGAGAAAGTTGGAAATCATCACTTTGCTTCGGTGAGAATTTATTATGGAAGATGAAGAATTCAAATCTAGTTTATGAAGAATTTGTCAAATTTACCTGACCTGAGATTCTCCTCCATAAATCACTCCTGTATATCCCCCCAGAGGTTAGCAATCTTTAGAATCAGCGAAAGTTCTTAAACAAGGAACGTCCTAAGGAGCTTTTCTGTGAGATATTCAATCTCAAACCTAGCCTAAGTCGACATGAAATAATCAATTAAATGAATTTTAAGAAAGGAAATAAGCATCCAGAGCGAATTCCCTCACTTATGGCTTGGTTGTTACGAAAATGGCTTCCGTCAACTTTGAATATTCCAACCCTAATTGGGGAAGATTTTAAACATCGATTTACAGAGAAGTGGGAGTTTTTACTCCTTTTTACCATCACTTATGTTAGTGCTTTTGATATGATGTCATCCAATGCTTGTTGATATGCTTTGCATCTAACAACTGTATTTGGTTTGTTTACCTTTTGCATTGCAATTTTGTCATGGGAGATTATGCTTCCTCTCCTTAAGTTATAATTTTCTTGACTCTCTTCACTACTTTTTTAATATATTCAATTTTAATTTTTTTTAAAAATATAGCATAAATGTTGCAGTTTAAACAGAACAATATTTAAATTGAACTTTATCTAGACCAATTAGAGGCAAGCACGCCCTGTCGACAAGTAATATAAAATGATAAAAACTGGATATTGTACCTAAGGGAATTTCAACACACAAGTTAATTACATTAAACGATGAAAAATTAGTTGGATGATCAAAAATTGATTGATTTGAAAATAAAATAAATTAAAGTAAGCAAATCAAGTAAATATGAAAAATGCAATGTATGAATTAAAATGACTAGATTTAATCAAATGATAGAAATCGGTTAAGGTATCAGATTTCAACTGAGTTAGACACTAAAAATTATAATGGTGGATTGATCTAGGAATTACTTCACTAAGGCAAGTCAAATCCAATGTTCATAGGAATTTCCTTTTCTTCTAAATCTGAGTCACCTACTTGGTTTATAGATAATTAAGAATAAAAAGCATTCAATACAAGAAGCCTAAAACTAAGTTTATTAATCCTAAGTATCCTTACATAAGATCTTAAGGTTGGTCTACACTTTAGTCTCAAGTATGTTGCTTGATTAATTTTCTGACAGATTACATCCCATTGGTTGTGGCATTCAATAATCTAATGTCTTAATCTAGGTAATCAAGCTAAATTAGGACAAAATATGCATTTAATCAATTAAAAATCAATATAAAAAATTATCCTAATCCAATATCAATCCTAACCTTAACCGAAAAGAAAAACTTACTCACACATATTCATCAATGTAACATAAATCATGGTCATAATATATGATTGGATTGATTAAATCAACACAATTAAAATAAATACGGAATGAAAATAAATTAAATCCCAGCAAAACCGTAGCTGCTGGGATTGAAAAACTTTGGCCAAGTTGCTTCTTCTTTTTACGCTTTCATGAATGGAATGGAGTGTGTGTTGTTGAAGTGGGGCTGCTATGTTGCTCTTCTTTTTTGCCACTAGCTGGTTGCCTTCGTTGCTTGCCACCTCCTTCTTTCGGTTCTTTCCTCTAGCTCACACACAACACAATTGCACATCAATCATGCTTATGTCTTTTTTAATCTCCAACAGCTTCAACGTGTTGTTGCTGCACCTCATGCACAACACAGCTAACACTATTCTTGTTCACCACGCACACATGCCCCTGATGTGACAATTTAATGCATAGTTCTTAGTCCATGCATGCTCATACCATACACAAACCAGTTCTGTGTTTTTATCTTCATGTCCTAGCTTCAACATTCTCTCCCACCAGTTGTCTTCGATTGTTTATCTCCACCAGATACTTACTGCAATGTGTTTCTTCTCTCCATCAGCAGCTTACGTCTTAAGGCACTAGCTGAACGTTTTTTCTCTTTTTATAGCCACTAGCTGTAAATGTTATTCTCCCCTTTGCCATAGCTGATTACACTATTCTCCTTTTTTTAGCTGCCAACATTGTCTTTCTATATATTGTTTTTATGCTCCTCCAGCCCTCTCTTACGCACACCACTATTCTCTACTCACGCTACTTCTCCTAGTTATCATCTTCCTCCCTTTTGCTGCTAACTTTCTACGTGATTTAAGGAGAGTCTTTTGGTCCATTTTTTATGCTACCTTGGTTTGCGCACATTACTGTCTTCTTTTCCTTTCTATATTGCCACCACTGCTTCACATTACCAGCTGCTACAACTCTTCTATCCTATAACTTGATGTGACAAATAAAAATTATGGTTTGGTCCATATTTCACGCACACCCAGCCACAGTTCTTGTTTTTCCTAGCTATCTTTGTTTCATTCCATTAAACCCTTACGGTCCCAGCTTCTTATTCAAACTCATGCATAACCGTCTGTACTGCTAGCTTCACTCCTATTTTGTTTTCTATACATTGAACGTCTATTTAGGTCTCTTTATCCCACACTTTTTCACCAAGTTTTAACCTATTCTTCATGCAAAAACCACAATTGGTACTATGTCAAAACATTAACATTTTTAAGTGGTATCCTTGCTTATTTTGAGGGCTTTTCTTACTTTATACTCTTAAATGTTCCAAAGCCTATATGTGCCTAAAATTAAAACAAATAAATTTTAATTAGTGCAATTTAAATATTAAACGGACAAGAGTCTAGCAATGTATGTATCAAAGATTAATACAAAATTTCCATTAATAAACCCCCACACTCGAATTGTTCCTTGTCCTCAAGTAACTTAGATCACAAACAACATATTCTATCATTTTATTTTCAACGAAAATCAAGTGTTTACAATCCCTTAAACTTCGGAAAACTCAAGTATCAAGTTATAAAATGTATCATAATATTTTCATCAATGTGCATAAACAAAATCAAAGGTAGATATCTTTGATCAAAGGCAAGCACAAAATTCAAATGGACTTCCCTCACGATATTCACTCATGTCGCTCAAGTGTATAAGGGATGTATTTCGCTCAAAGCTTCGCCTTAGAGATTACACTACCATAGGCTTGTAAATTCACCTATTTTCCACTACAAAAAGTACATGCCATCGTGGATCAAAAGGGATTTTACTAGGGTTGTAATGGGGTTTAGGTCAAGGTAAAGTAAAAAGGGCAAAGGCTACTTACAAGCATTCACAAAGCACTAGGTAACGGGGGACAATCAAAAAGAAATTGTGAAATATGCAAACAGAAACACGAGATTACAACTACTCATCACTATCCAATGTTACTATTTGATATTTTTTCTTTTTTCTCTTTTTCTATTTTTTTGTTTTTTTGGTAACAATAAATATAAAAGAAGATGTTAGTAGCAAAAATCAACAATAACTGAGTAAATGTACCTCTAAAACATTTCAGAATAGCATATAAAACAAAAGTCCCTAAGTCAAGGACATCAAATACTTAGTACTTCATTTAACTTATGAAAGGGTCAAGCTAAAAAGTTTTCAAGTTTCAATGCTATGTGATTAATATGAAAACAATAAAGTTAAAGGGTCAAAGGGGCTAACAAGGAAAAACTGGCTTGGTAGGTTATTTAAGGTAAAGGTTAAAAAAAAGAAGGCCTTTATCATATCCATAAAGCATGTAACTAGCAGTATCCAACAGGTTCAGATCAAGTTCAAATGCAGTCATATAGCTCAAGACCTCACATGTAATTAAACGAAAATCCATCAAAACTTTATACATTGCCTCATCACTCAGCATCAGTTATTGACAAAGTTTATGCAATTGACTACTTTGATTAATCCACATGGTTCAATATCCTCTCAAGCTGCCTATTCCAAGTTCACGTATACAACTCAATTCTCCATCCAACTACTTTGACAAAATAGTGTGGTCAAATTTATCATAAATGGAACCAAAATTAGCTACCAAAAGAGTCGCAACCATTCAAGTGTGTATCTCTTAACATCAATATCAATATTATCAACAACAACTTGCACATAATCTCAATCCCCCCCACACTTAATATGAACATTGTCCCTAATGCTGAAGTAATCAACAATCAAACACAAATAGGGGAAAGAGGAAGAAGAAACTTCCCTAAAAAAGAATCGGCCAAGAACTCTTTGTCAACAACCATGCAAACCTAAAGAAAACTTAAAAAAATTCAAAGAAATGCATTAAAATATAAAGAAACGCAAAAGAAACAATGGGAAAAGAAAAGAAAGAAAATTACAATCCTACTAGAAGGCATGCAATGCGATTAAAGAGGTGAAGTGTCATGAAGACATAACTGCTCCTCAGAATTATCCACAAACTTGGGCATATACAATTTAGCTCATTTTCCATTTACCTTGAATGAGTTTTCATTTTTTCGTTTTACCTCAAGGATCCCAAAAGGAAGGACTTGGATTATAGTGAATGGACCATAACACCTTGACTTAAGCTTCCCTGGAAAGGGACGAAGACGAGAGTTGTAGATCAATACCTAGTCGCCTGCCTTAAAGTCTAGGTGGAGGATCATCTTGTTATGCCACTTCTTCACACGCTCCTTATACAACTTTGAATTGTTATAAGCATCCAAACAGAACTCTTCAAGCTCGTGAAGCTGCATAAGTCTCTTAGCACCTGCAGAAGACAAATCAAAGTTAAGAAATTTGGTAGCCTAGTATGCATGATGCTCTAACTCAAATGGAAAATGACAAGATTTTCCATACACTATCTTGAATAGTGACATGCCTATGGGTGTCTCAAATGCAGTCCTATAAGCCCATAGTGCATCATCTAACTTTAAAGACTAGTCTCGCCTAAAAGCATTAATAGTTTTCTCTAATATTTTCTTTAATTCCCTATTTGAGACTTCAACTTGTCTACTAGTTTCGGGGTGGTATGGAGTAGCAACCTTATGGGTCACCCCATATTTAGCTAACAATGAATCAAAATTTTTTTTGCAAAAATGTGACCCCCCCATCATTACTGATAGCCCTAGGTAAGCCAAAACGTGTAAAAATATTCTTCTTTAAAAAACTTAACAACACGTCTAGACTCATTTGTGGTCAATGCCTCTACTTCCACCCACTTGATAACATAATCACCAACAACCAACATATATTGATTGGAGAAAGACTGAGGAAATGGTTCCATGAAGTCTATGCCCCAAACATCAAAAACTTCACAAACAAGAATGTTAGTCAATGGCATGCCATGTCTCCGACTAATGTTTTTGACCCTTTGACACCTATCACAAAATTTGACAAATGCAAATGCATCCCTAAATAAGGTGGGTAATTGAGCCAAAGTTTATAACGTAAATTGGTGACATTTTCATGGCCTTTGCTATACTTTTTGACTCCCATCTCTAGCTTTTGTGCTTAAATTGATTCTTGAGCGGGTGTTTTTATTTTATGTGGTTTGAAGGTGAAAAGTTCTATAAATTAAGATTAAATGCGCTAATTAATTTTTTAAGAACAATTGATATTGCAAACTACCATTTTTTTATTGTAGGAGACTCAAGGAAAAGGAGTTCAAAAAGAAGAAATGGACTAAGAGAAGACTGGAGTGAAGTTAACACTACAGGAAGTTCGCTGTGGCGAAAAATGATAAATCTAGGCTGAACTTTCAGGAGAAGTTCACCGCGACAAAGATTAATTCTTTCACTGCGGCGAAGGAGCCAACGAAGAACAAATCCTTTCGAGAAAAGTTCGCCGTGGCGAAACTTTGAAAACCTAAACTATTTTCGGGAAAAATCACATGATGTGCGACCCAGCCGGCTTCATTTGTTTTAAAACCTACTAAATTAGGTTAGCCGGCAACATACAACACACCATATACCATCAGATAAGAAAAGAGAAGTTCTCTCATCATTTATCGACTCCTCACTCCACTTCACCATCATCCACCATTTTCTTTCATTTATCTATCACCGTATTCACCTCGTCATATTCACCACCTGCTGCTATTGCTATGGATGCTTTTAGTAGGGTTCCAGCTGTGAGTTCTCTCGAAGCAATGCTTGGCTAAGCATCGGTTCCTCTTGAAGATGTAGCAATGACTTGAGTTTAATGGGCTTCAAAGGGGAGTAGTTTGCTCATATCTTTCTATACCGTCACGAACTCCTGAGTTAGGATTTATACTTTATAGTTCGATTTTCTTGATTATATTTTAATCAAGTGTTGAACAATGAATTGTGTTATTAGTTTTGTTGATGTAGAATTTGGAGCTTGAATATATGAAGTCTCATATATGTCATTTTGTGATTTTGATAATTCTCTTTTGTTTACCTAGTTGTGTTTGATAATGATATGATGCTTGATCACCAAATTGACCATTTGCATTAACTCACTCTTGGCACTCATTAAGATTTATTTAACAAGGGTTTAAGAAATGGAGTTCATTGATTAAAACCTTGGACTTAAAGAGTTCTTTGAGGTTCATAATTTGGAAACTTTGTGATTTTTACTCCCAAAAGGATTTGTTTTGAACCATGATAGCCAAAGCTCATTTTTTAAGAGGATTTTTTCAAATTTGATTATTGTTATAACTTTCAATTTCCTATTCCCAACAATCCAAAAACATCTTTTTACACATTTCCTTTTTACTCAGTTTAATTTTGTTATGTTTCCTATGAACCAAACCCCTTTCCTAACCAATTTTGTTGCATTTCATGACATTTAGGCTAGATTAGATCCATTGCAGTAGGTTCCAATTAAGTGAGACGACCCGAGGTTGCACCCTATATTACAATCGTTGGAATTAAAATTTTGATTCGATATCCAAGGGCAAAACCAAAAAGATGAAGTATGCAGATCAAAATGGCATCGTTGCCAGGGAACCAAGCTATTGGTTTTCTGTAGGAAGCTGTTTGTCATTTTTGTTTCTCATTGAGTTAGGAACCTTTTCTTCTCTATTTCCTTTTTGCATATTTTAGTGTCTTATTTGTCAATAGCATAGGATTTCTATTTTCCTTTACACAGTTTAAAATTTTGAAAACACAAACACAAGCATACATAATTTCATATATACTTTCATATACCATACACTTGCACCCATCACATCTCATCTTTTATTTGACTTTGTGTGCTAGCGAGTAAATTTTGTTACTTTTTATTTACCTTTGAATTGTTCTTGTGCATGCCCTAGAAAGTAAAACTCCTATTATTTTATCCTGAAATTGAGAAATGTTTGAGAAAAATTAAAAGAGAAAGAATAACAAAAGAGAGAAGTAAGGAGTTAGTTGAACAAGAATCAAGTGAGCAAGATAGTGAGAGCAACCCTGTGGAAGGAGTGAATATGGCCAAGAACCCATTTTTCCCCCAAAACCCTAACTTTCATATTAACTAACATAGGAATGGTGATAATGGAGGTAATGGGGAGCATGAGAGAGTAGGTGAAAACAATGGTAATCAAAGAAGAAGCACTATTAAGGAAGCGACAACTTCTGATGTGAATTATGATCCCTTTACTGCTGCTTGTCCTAATTTCGATGTTAACTTTGAAGTGAAGGGATTACTGATTAATTATCTTCCTAAATTTCATGGCTTGACAGGAGAAGACCCCTACATGCACTTGCAATCCTTGTCCATGATTTGTCAGAGTATGAAACTAGTAGGAGCTTCACTTGATCAAGTGCTATGGAAGGATTTTCAGTTGTCTCTAGAAGGAAAAGCAAGAGAATGGTATATGAGTCTTCCAAGGCATGTAGAGAATGCCTACCATAGCTGGGCCAATCTGAGGAAGGCTTTCTTGTAAAAGTATTTTCCAGCTTCCTGCACTTCATCGATGAGGAAGGAGATTTATTCGATGCGGCAGGAGTATGCTTCCAGGATTTACTATCTCAATGCCCTCACCATCAAATACCAGATGAATAGTTAGTGCAATATTTCTATGATGGTTTGAAAAGTCAAGATAAAGGCATGTTAGATGCGACATCAGGAGGTTCATTTATTGATCTTACAACTTCGGAAGCATGGGATTTGATTAAGAAGATGGCTTTAAATCATCAATAGTATATTGTGAGAGACACCCGAAGAGTGCATGAGTTAGGTACCACAGTAGCCCACTCAAAAAGAATGGAGAGTTTGGAGTTAGAGGTTGACTCTTTAGAGAGTAGAGTGCAATCACAATTATCCTTCATCACTGCTGAGCTGAAGAATATGAGTGTGCATCGACCGAAATCTTCTATGGATCTCACAGCACCTAGCTTTGGTACTTATGGGTCGATGATGAACATATCTAGCGTGTGCCCTAGTTGATTTGAAGAAGTATCTGTAGTATATCTGGGACAACAAAATCCGAAATGGGACCCCTAATCTAAAACATATAATGAGGGATGGAAGGCTAACCCTAGGTTTAGTTGGAGGAATGAAGAACGATGGGTTCAAAACTGATTTAAACAAGGGGGAGGAGCTGGTACTTTTACCATCCAGTTCCCCAACCAACAGCAAATCATGACTATCCCACCTAAGGAGGATACCAATCAACTGCTACAAAACATGATGACTTTGATAAAGGAAGAGTGGACTTCAACTAAGAATCAATTCAACACCATTGCTTCCCTGATCCACCAAGATTCTTCAAAAAATGCTGCTCGGTTCAATGTCTTGGAAAAGAGAATGGAACAATGGGAGACAAAAGTGGAGAACATTAACTCTTTTGTCACTCAATTGTCAAACAATATAAGTGAGAACTAAGAAAAAAGCGGTGGGACTATTCTTTACAATACTGTGATAAACCCAAAGAGTTTAAATGCAATTGCTCTTCGAAGTGGGAAATAAGTACATTTTAATCGTCAAGACGACGAAGAATGTGATGAGGAGATGGATAGTGGAGAATTTCTTTTACCTAAGAACACCATCAAGAATTCTGAAAGCTCCAATGAAAAAGCACTATTGAATGAAAAGAAGTCTGAATTGAAGAACAAAGGAGCTACTTCAGAAGGTTCCAAGGAAAAAGCACCAACACATGAGCATGGGGAATCCAGCAAGCACGAAGCTCAAGGTAAGGAGGTAAAACTTCAAGACTAACCTTTTCCTAATTCATATTTAATGAGCAAGCGTATAACTGACATTAAACATGAAAAAGATGTTATTGATTTATTTGGAAAAGTTGAATTTAACATCCCTCTACTTGACTTAGTGAAAAGAGTTCCGGCATATGCTAAATATCTTAAGGACTTGTGCACAAACAAGAGGAAGTTTAGGCCTAATGAGAGAGTCCAAGTGAGCTCAAATGTGTCAACCCTTTTTAAACCCAATTATTTGTTAAGTGTCAAGGCCCTGGATCTTTCACCATTCTGTGCATAATAGGAAAAATTACCGTAGGAAGAGCCTTGTTCGATCTAGGGGCCGCAATCAATGTGATGCCTAAGTGTGTTTATCAATCATTAGGAGTCAAGAGTCTAAAGCCCACATCTGTTGTGTTACAACTGGATGATAGATCTTATAGGCATCCAGTGGGGATTGTAGAGGATATTTTGGTCCAGGTCAATGGTTTAGTTTTTCTTGCTAATTTTTATGTGCTTGATATGTCTTCTGAAATTGTGCAGGATACATCTTTAATTCTTGGGCGAACCTTCTTAAGGACTGCTAGTACTATGATTACCATGAAAGAAGGTAAGATCACCATAGAGGTCGGTGATCAACAGGTAGGCTTTAATATGTACCAAGCTATGAAACACCCCCATGAGGACTACTCACTCTTAGGAGTGAACATGCTTTACATTGTTGTTGATGATGCATATGCTGAGTATGAACTGGAAACGAACCCCTTAACTAATGATTCCTTGGAGAAAATATTTTTTACTGATGTTTGAGATAAACTCCAGAGTGTAGACATTAGTACAGAACTAGGAAGTGGTCAAGTTACTTCGCCACAGCATAGATATGAGCCGAATGTTCCCCAGGAGTTGAAAGATCCACCGTGAGCAACAGGTTGTTTCTCTTCCGTCATTTACAATATACTTCTACTTTTTTATTGAAAATGACATTGGTATGCATGAGTATGTTGACTAAGTGTGGGGGAGAAACTACTTAAGTAGGATTAGGTTTAATTTCTAGAAAGACTTAGGTTCAGTTGTTTTAATTCAATAATTCATCTTCCCTTTGAACTCTGTGTTTTACTAAATACATGACACATTTTCGATGATAGAGGAAATGGGTGTAGATGATGAATTGCATGTTGTTGAAATGATAATTATAGAGTTACATATGAGCTGAGTATGTGGGCAGAAAGAGTTTGTGTCTCTTTGGAAAACTTTGCCGCGACGAACTTTTCATTAGCCACGGCCACATTACCTCTCAAGCCAATTTGCCGCAGCGTGCATTATTCTTTTCGCCATGGTCAACACCATAGTCTTCGCTGTGGCGTGCATTAATTCCTTTTGCGAAAGACCTTCCAGAATCAACCCTCTGAGGGAAACTTCCCTTTCTACCCTTGATAACCTTCGTACCTTTCAGCTGCCTCCGTCTTTTTGTCATTTCCTGTCTCCTTTCTTCTAAACTTACTGCCCTCTTCTCCCTCTGTCACTTTAACCTTTCTCATTGAACTTCGCCGTGGTGATTACCTCGCGACATCACCTTGTTCTCATCCTCCTTCAGCCATTCGTGTGTACAGTTGATGTCTTCGTCTCCTCCCTCTTGTTTCGTAAGTTGTCCCTTTTTGTTTCAATCTTTCTTAGCTTAATTAGTGATGATTAGGGTTCGCCGTAGTAAGAAAACCAATATTTTCGAGGAATCCATTCTTTGCCGCGGCGTGAAGAATACAGTCTTCTACGCGATGACAGCATAATTTTGCCACGGGGAGTCAAATCTTTACTACGGCAAAAGACCAATTTCACCGCGACATGCTTTCCAAATTTTGATTTTCAGTAAATTGTGTTTATTCCTTATGTTTATTTTTCCTTGTTTTCTGTAGGAATATGCCTCGAAATAAGAACACCACCCATCACTCCACCCCTACCCCGTCCAGCTCCTCAGATTTTCCCTTAATTCTGATTCCACCCAATCCTCCCATCGATCCACCTCTCCCCACCCCTCCCATTCCTCACCTCACTCTGATCCTCCCATGACTCTGAATATTCTACCCTAGCCACCAAAGTTGATGCTAGGCCCTTCCATAAGGAGTGACCCTTCCCCTTGACTCCTCGTCACCATCCTTTTGTTTGCCAATTGGTCCAATCCTAACTCACTAGCTTAGTCCAACCTCGGGATCAGGGCAACGACAAATTTGTCTGCTACTTTTACACCTATTCCCCCCTCCACAACAACGTGGACATTAATTTTGTGGTGTAACAGTTCCTACAGCCTTCAACACCTACCACATCCTCACCCACCACAATCTTCCTCCCATACTCAGCTGCCATTACAATCACCTCATCCACGATTACCCATGAGGGTACCCAATAGCATCAACCCCGCATTTATCAACGCTACATCAAGCGATCCGATCTCTGCACTGAAGCTCGTCCTTGGCTTCATCTTGTTAGCAACAACATTATGCCCACTTCCCACCTCGCCTCCATTACCAAACAGCAAGCCTTGGTCATATACCTTCTTATGGTTGGCTGCCCAGTCGACATAGTCGATGCCATTGCTTACAGCCTCCATGATTCCATCACCACAACCAAGATTACAAACTCCATCATCTTTCCACACCTCATCACTGACATATTTCGGGCCTATTGTATCCCAGAATACCCCAATAATAGCTATTTTGACCCAGCCCCACTGTTTCGGTACGTTCGGCTTAAATAGCCAAACCCTCCACCTCTACCACAACCTGCCCCACTCCCTACCCCTTCCACCTCCTTTCCTGATGATGCTGCCACTCATACCGAGGCCTTGCCTAGCGAGGACGATCATCCCGCTCTAGCTTCGCCTACACCTATCACTCTGCAGTCCCTCGCTCACCAAGTAGATGGCTTATCTACTGACCTGGCTACCCTCCAGGACACTATTCAATAGGCCATAGCCCAACAGGAGCGCGATTGGAGATATCGACGGATGCTCCTGCAGACGCAGGGGATGATATATATATGCTCTCAAGTAAAAAAAAAAGAAAAAAGAAAAAAAAGTTGTCAATTGTGTGAATATTGTTTTACTGTTGACACCTATTCCATAATTGTAGTGCATACACTCATACTTGTTTCTTCTTTCATCTATTCCATCCATTTCATCTAGCTACCGTGCATTACAACCTTGAAAAGTCCTCTTGATTTTCGAAATTGTAGTTCTTGTATTGGAGAGGTAGAATTATTACAAGCTTATGGTAGAGAATGGACTAAGTAGATTTATAGAGTGAAATTATCCCAAAACAAGTGAGATGAGAGTAAACACCTTACCTCGATTGAAATCTCTTTTGCTCAATCTCTTGGATTAATTGCTTACAGTGTTTATTTTCTTCGCATTCTTTCATTCTACTTGGATTGATTTTTGAGAAAATGATCTTTGCCAATTTCCTACTATTATTTTAAGCATGGTCGGAATTTTTCTTTTGCACTTGTATCTCTTTGACTCTTATAAACTTTTTCCAGGACTACAAAGGTCTAAGTAGGGGGGGTTGGAATTTGATTGAGCCCAAGTTTATAACATAAATTGGTGACATTTTCATGGCCTTTGCTATACTTTTTGACTCCTATCTCTATCTTTTGTGGTTAAATTGATTCTTGAGTGTGTGCTTTTATTTTATATAGTTTGAAGGTGAAAAGTGCTACAAATTAAGATTAAATGCACTAATTAATTTTCTAAGAACAATTGATACTGCAAACTACCATTTTTTTTTATTACAGGAGACTCAAGGAAAAGGAATTCAAAAAGAAGAAATGGAATGAGAGAAGTCCGAAGTGAAGTTAACGCTACAAGCGAAAAAAGATAAATTCAGGCTAAACTTTCAGAAGAAGTTCGTCGCGGCGAAGGAGCCAGTGAAGAACAAATGATTTTTACCGCAGTGAACTTTTCCCAAAAGGATTTGGGAAAAATCACACCCTGTGAGACCCGACCCAACTTTATTTGTTTTCAAACCTACTAAATTAGGTTAGCTAGTAACATACAACACACCATATACCATCATACAAGAAGAGAGAAGTTTTGTCATCGTTTCGCGACTCCTCACTTGACTTTACCATAATCCACCACATTTATCCACCATTTTCTTTCATTTTATCTATCGCGGTATTCACCACCTGCTGTTGCTGCTATGGATGCTTTTGGTAGGGTTCCAATTGTGAGTTCTCCTGAGGCGATGCTTGGCTAAGCATCGGTTCCTCTTAAAGAAGTAGTAATGGCTTGAGTTTAATTGGCTTTAAAGGGGAGTAGTTTGTTTATATCTTTCTACACTGTTATGAACTCCTGAGTTAGGATTTATGCTTTGTAGTTGGATTTTCTTGATTATAGTTTAAT
>JANZXR010165010.1:0-33508 GCA_027575705.1 Erythroxylum echinodendron
TATATCAACTATATAAATAAATTATGTAACTTATGCACTTATAATCAAATTATATTCATAAAATATTAAGCTTCATTTGATTCTAGTTATTGATATTCATAATCTAAAATAATATTTTCAACTCCTTGGAAAAATTAAATTAGATTAAAATCGTTGATTCCTAAACAAATAGAAATTTAATTTGATTTGAAAAAAATTTTCAAATCTAATTGGAAACTATTTCCAATTTATCTTGATTCCTTTAACAAAAATTAATTGAAAACAATTTTCAATAAATTATTCTGCTTACTTATTATAATTTAGAAAAACTTTTTTTCAAAATTATATAAGTAACACATTCTAATCTGATTGAAAATTTCTAATCTAATTAGCAATTATTTTTCCTCAACTAAGAACTATTTTCTAAAATTAAAAGGAAATCACTTTCAAAATTAAATATAACACTTTTACATTTAATTAAGAAAGTCATGATATATTGTTTATTTAGAGATTGATTTCTTCATTAATTAGAAAATCTCTCTTTAATAAATTATAAAACTATTTTCAAAAATATTGAAGAAAGCACATTTTTTTAAATTAATAAATGGAAACACTTTTTAGAATTTAATCAAGAAAAATACTTTTCTAAAAGTCAAGAAACTTGTTAGTCATAAATAGCGAAACAATTTCTAAATAAATTAAATAATAATTCTATAAACAAATAAAATAATAAATTTAATTTATCTCAGTCAAATTGAAATAAATAAATTTAATTAAGAAACATCTTTCTTAATTACCTAAGAAAACATTTTTCTTAGTTTTAAGGAGTCTACTTAATTAATTTCAATCTAATTGAAACTAATTAATTCTTATTTTAGAAACTACTTTTCTAATTATTTAATTTCAATCTAATTGAAAATAATTAATTCTAATTTTAGAAACTACTTTTCTAAAATAATTAGGAATCAATATAATTATTAATCTTAATCATATTAAGAAAAATAATTATCTTAATTTTGGAATTGAATGGCTAATTTAATTTAATTTATTAAACCAACCCCTTGAAAAATAAACTACATTTCAAAACATTCTAATAAAAATAAAATATTTGAAAACAATTTTCAAAAATTAAAAAAATTACAAGGTAGGAAGTGTCTGGCACTGTACACGCCAATCATGTCTCGTCCAGAAGATGGTGAGCACGTGACTTACATGTGCCCATCATCTTCTCCAGAAACATCCCACATTTCTCAATCGTCACTCCTCTTTCATCAATACGACGATCCCACATTTTTAACACTGTCTCCCTCACGTTGCCAATGCCTGCACTATCCACTTCACCACTCGCTCCTCTTCGCCACCTGTGTTCACCTTCAATGGGAGTTAAACCAGTGGCGACCACCGCTAGTGAGTTTCCAAAACTCACCAGCCACCAAAACACAAACAATGCCTAGAAAATCAAGACTTTCAGGCAGTGCCAAAACAGCACAAAAAGCAAATCTATAAATTGCATAGTCGCCACATTGCGAAACACGCTCCAGCCATGGACGATTGTTTCCCTCACCCAGCCAGCCTTCTCCTTGCACCATCACACCCATCTCATGGTTCTTATTCCGAAGGCCAAGCAACAACAAATAGACAACCAGAAAAAGAAAATGCAATCGCAAGCCTCAACAATCATACACATATATAATCAATTTCTTATTTTGAAACAAGAATACTTATGGTATAAATTCTCTAAAAACCATTATACACTCACCCGAGAGCAAGACAAAATTTGCAACCAGATATATGATGAGTTTATCAAACCCAACATCTACAATCCATATTCTAGAATCCAATATACAAGTGGCTTTAAATTTTGTGTTTCCAAAACAAAACATAAATTTCAGATTCATAAACTCAATCGTCAGAAATTTCCATGCCTCACTTATTGTAGAAACAAAACAATCAGTGCTTATCTAGTGTTTAGAAACATACAACAAGAAAAGGAGACGTGTAATTAAAATTTCCAAAAACCAATTTCTGGAAGCAAGAACAATGAGATATTGTTCTATTTTTTAAAAACCTATGTCAACAATCAGAACAATTCTGAGTTCAAAATATGAATTGTTCCTATTCTAATCAATTTTAAAATTATATGATCTAAAAAAATAATTTTTTTAACAAAATCATAGATCTCTTTAATTCTATAAAATGATTAACACAAATCATAATAACAAGAAAACTTAATTCTTACCTTATTCAAAAACTTGATATTTATTTTGTTGTATCCCTCGAACCGTTCCTAAAACTGATCCATTTCAACTACCGTAGCCGCATAAATGTCCATCCTATAATGGTATCCACAGAATGAATAGAGAGAACTTTGTAACTCTTATAAAGAGGGTTAAGCAAGAAGTGCCAGCTCCATAGAGCTTAAGCCTATTTATAATAAGCTTTGGACATTTTAGTAATTTAATTAAAATTAAATTCTAATTTCAATTAAACTTTAATTAGAATTACAAATAATTTTCATTAAATACTAGTTATGCCCAAATAAGATTCAATATCTTATATTGATCCTTATTTATTAAATATTTCATATTTAATCAAAAAAATTTCAAATTTTATAATCAAGTCCAACTTGATTAAATTAACATTGCTCTTTTCAACCCATTCTATATATGAGGCCCATTAGGTTCCCAAATATGTTGGCAATGATTATAAATTCTAAGTCATATTCATAATTAGAATTAAAGAACTTAAAACTCCTTTTATTTTATCTTTAATTCTACAATTAAACAATTTATGATCATAGATTAAGATTGGCATCTAGCAATGCATCATGACCACCTAAATATTTAGGAATGTCAAATTAGTTTTAACTAACCTTTTTCCTTGCATGATTTTCCTGTATGATTAAATCCTTTCATCAACCAATGTTCCAATTTGACATCGAGCATGGAATTAATGTCTACTCTATCTTGAGTATAATCATATTAGTTCTCCGTCATTAGCTATTGATTCAATTAATGATATTTGTAACTATTTACAAAGTGTCATTCCACCTTGGCCAAGGATTTCCCAAATCAATATTAATCGAGAACAACGGAACATTCTCCCTAATTACTTTAGGGTGATGAATCCTATCTTGATCACTCAACTACCTCCATATAGTTCATGCTACATCCAATGACTACCAATTAAACGATCCATGATTAAATAGATCATAAGTAGTATCAAAACATAGCAATCCCCATACAAGATAACTTTGATGACCTCAAGTCAAAGGATCACTTATACAATCATCACAATGAGAATTCCATAGACATACAAGTAATGTTCCAAATGGATTTCTCATATTAGGTATGTTCAGTGAACTTGTTCTCTGAAAAGTGCCCATACGTTGTTTAAGTATCTCTATACTTTAGCATATGAGATTGACTACTTCCTTCATAAGGAAAAACAAAACGTGTTCTAGTGTTTTTTCATTCTATTAATATCCATTCTTAATAGAACAATGACTAGGAACTTTTAGGAATATTACATAAATGCAGTATGATTCTCATAATTATAATCTCATAATAATTTCATTTGCAATGTACAATTATTCTATGGACTTTATAATATAAATCTAAACATATATAAGATAAAGAATGCCTTTAAATAATTTATCACTAAACTACAACCAAAGTGATTGGTTTTAAGATATAAATGAACAATTGTAGCATGTTTAACAAAATTATTTCTAGAATATTGATGATAGATTGAAACAAGTTCTACTAGTAATTATCAATCACTTATAGGCCACTATCATCCAAGATAGATGCATTGTGGATAATGTATTACTTACCTAGGAACTTTTAAAGCACTACAAAATTAAAGGTTCTTGAAAAAATTGAATGTTAAAAGTGGACATCCACAAAGCATTTGGCATAGTTAAGTAGGGCTATATTATATAGACAGTTAAAGCTATAGGGTTCGTAGACCTATTTGTGGAATGGATAAGTTAGTGTATATCCATACCAACTTATAAAGTTGTTACAAATGGGGAAGTTTTTGAAATGCTTAAGGGAACAACAGGTAATCGTTAAGGGACCCCTCGTCCCCCTTCCTCTTTATAATTTTTATAGAGGGTCTCCTAAGAATAATAACCAGAAACATCATAAAGGGATGTGACTTCAAATTTCATAAGAATTGTTCCTTACAACATGCCGTTTATCTCAACTTCAAAAACAATATTCTTCTTTTCAATAGATCTTGTAGACTATTAATTTTATGCATAATGCAACCTTTAGTGGAGTTTAGCTTGACATCTTGACTAATAACAAATAGGAAAAAAATTTTAATGACTCGAAAAGACTATAGTGACGAGGTACGGGACTGGGAACTACTTATAGGTATGAAGACTAACCATCTTCCTTTTATTTATCTTATTGTACCAATATCATCGATGAAAGTTACGTACTAATTCTGCAAAAACTCATTGATAAAATCAGAAAAAGAGTTAGCTCCTAGTACTTTAAATGTCTTACTTTTGCAAGAAGGCTCTAACTGGTTAACTAATGCTAAGCAACCTCTCAACCTTTTAGTTTTCACACTTGTTGTTGCCCAAGAAGCTAGTTAAAGATGTGGAAAAAATGATCGTAAACTATTTATAAGTTAGGGAACAAAACTTAAAATCGTATGTTGAAGTCTGGTAGGGGAAAGCTTACATGCCAAAAAATGAAGGAGGGCTTAGAATTCTATTGCTTTAGCTAGTTAACAAAGCACTTTCGGTGGTCTAAAGAATATTACATGAGATTAATTCTTTATGGGTTAAGTGGGTTTGTGGGTTTTATTTGCAAACAAGAGCATATAGAGGATTAAAGCAAAATTTGAGTCCTCTTGCATGGTGCTCCAAGTACTAAAGACTAGAGAATCCATATAACACCTTATCTAGATACGAATTGGTAATGACTTAGATGCTTCATTATGTAGTGGCAATTGGAGTCCTTTAGGGAATATATATATGGATCCCAATTATAGCTTCTTAAAGGCATTTTACCCAGTTCAAGAAAAAGTAAACAACTTGATCATCGATGTTACTTGGAACTATTCTAACAAATTCTCTAGCATCTCTTAAAACTAGACCCCTCCTTTATTCCGCAAACCTTACAAAGAAGGATTTCACTCAATTGTTGAGACACCACTCCAAGGAATTCACAACAAAATTTTGCAGAGAATTTGTGATATCTGTAGCACTAAAAGTACCTTGGTTCAACATAGTATAAAACAATTCATTATCTCCCAAAATGTCCTTTATATGATGGATTGCAATTTAAGGAAGAATTTTAACCTATGACAAACTCAAAAGCATAATCCCAGCTTGAATAATTATGAATTACATGCCATACATGGGGAACTTTGGGTCAAACAAACATCTATTTTTCAATTGTACTCATTCCAAGCAAATATGTACGGACGTCCCAACAAGTGTGAGATTATATGTCTATGTAACGATTGGAGTAATGTGGTATCCTAGGATAACAAACCCCCTAACTTAAAAAGGTTGATGTAGTGCAACTCCTCTAGATGTTATGGGATGTTATGTATAATCTTTAAAAAAAAGAAACCGAAGAATATTTAAGGGGAAATTTTAATGTTAACAATCTCTAACTTGTAAACTTGTATGCAATATGGGAGATGGTGATTGTAAGAGGAAGCAACTTGAAACTCGCAACGAGAATCATAGAAAATTGACTTTTGTAAAACTAATTATTAAAAAATCCAATTGGTTTGGTCAATTCAATTTTAAAAATCTTGAACCGTCTAACTTTTCAGTTTGGTTTTTAACTTTTTAGTTCAATTTACCTTAATAATTCTTGCTGATAAAAATTGATCAATTTATTAATTAATTGGTAAATTTTTATTAAATAATAAGTTTTTTAACCAAAATAAATAAGTTAATTTTAATTTGACATTCTATTTTTTCTCTTTCAATCACATTTCAAATTCTTTACTTTTATTCAATTTTCAACAATTTTTATTACATTCTAATATTGATCGAATCTTTTAAACCTTAAATCTCTTATTTTACTTATTTAACTTCTGATATAATTTTTAAAACATTGTGTAAAACCACTGCATCCATACTATCTAGAACTAAAGAAAGTAAGGTATGCTATGACCCAAACCTTTTTTCAACTGCACCGAGAATATATTATTACCTACTGCACTTCTTGATTCTATAAAATACTCCTAATTATGGTAGTAGTAGTAATATCAAGAGGGTTCTCTAAAACTATGAAGATAACCATACTAATTGGAATGTCATATGGGTTGCTTTCTTTTTATAATATTAAAAAACATACTAGAGAACTACTTTTTGATGAACATATATAAGCTGAGAAAAGATAACCGTTATAGTAAACCTTTTGAAAAGATAAGGACTTCTACTTTCCTTAAGAGAAGATCTTCACCTTTTAGATTTTCAAACTCTCAACCTAACTTCCTTCAAATAGTAGAAGAGGCTTGGAATACTCAAATATGAGGGAACCTTATGTTCCGTGTTGTGTAAAAGCTTAAACTAGTAAAAAATGCTCTTAAATCCCTAAACTCAGTTAAGTAGGTGATATTAATGATAGAGTTGAAACTTGTTAAGCTATCCTGAATGACATCCAAGACCAGATGAGGATTTTGCCTAATAGGACTCAACTAGCTGCCGAAGAGCATGAGGTTGTGACCAATCTATTTAATGCTTTAAATGATCAAGAATTCTTTTACAAACAATCTTCCAGCATTAAATGGCTTAGGGAGGGGAATAGGAACACCAGGTTCTTCCATAATTTGATCTTACCAAATAGGAACAAAAACATTATCCACTTCTTACTAGTGAGAAATGGACAAAGGATTACTGACTTAGAAGAAATTCAAAATTCCTTTTTGAATTTCTTTTAAAACTCTCTTGCAAAAAGAAAGACCTAGCATCAGAAAAGGACTATATGGCATCTCTTTTTCCCCATCCAATTCCTAAGAACCTTAGAAACAATTTGGTAGCTGAAGTTACATCTCATGAGATTAGGAAAGTTTTCTTTTCTTTCAATCCAAATAAGGCCCCTGGTCTGGATGGGTTTAATGGGTTTTTCTTTAAACAAACTTGGCAAATTATTGGAAATAAGATCACTAGGGCAATCCAAGACTTTTTCCAACATGGGAGGCTTCTTAAAGAGCATAATTCAACCTTTATTTCTCTTATTCCTAAGAAGAACCAGTCTTCCACTGTGTTAAACTATAGACCTATCTCTTGTTGTAATATGATTTATAAGGTGATCATAAAAATGATGTCTAATAGACTTAGACAGATTTTCCCCCTCATTAATAGCCCAAACCAAACTATTTTTATTAAAAACCACTATATAGGGAACAACATTCTCTTTGCTCAAGAAATTTTCAAGAACTATCACCTTTCAAATAACCATAAGGATGTGCTTTTAAAATAGACATGGAAAAGATTACGATTCTATTCGGTGGGATTTTCTCCTTAAGGTGCTCCTAGATGTAGGACACCTTTCTATGTTTATTAAGTGGATTAAAGATTTTGTAACCTCTCCTTCATACTTTATCCTCATTAATGGGTCTCCTATAAAATTTTTTTGGTGGGAATTCAGGGTTAAGATAAGGAGATCCTCTCTCCCCGTATCTGTTTATTATCTATATGGAGTCCCTTTCTAATAGTTTGAATGGTTTAATAGCAGAAGATCCCACTTTTAAATTCCACTGGAGATATAAAGCTCTCAAACTTTCCCATCTTTTGTTTGTTGATGATCTGTTAATGTATTTTCATGCTGATTTGACCTTTGTGAATACCTTGCTTAATTGCTTAAGCACTTTCTCTAAATTCTCTAGTTTGGAAATGAATATTAACAAG
The DNA here is from genome assembly GCA_027575705.1 of Erythroxylum echinodendron. Lineage (NCBI taxonomy): Eukaryota > Viridiplantae > Streptophyta > Magnoliopsida > Malpighiales > Erythroxylaceae > Erythroxylum > Erythroxylum echinodendron. Next base: position 7,871 of record JANZXR010165010.1, read on the forward strand.
AGTCAGTTCTTCTTATCTCCTGATATGGATCATTTAGCCATTCAGTTGGAAACTCTTTCCGGTCTTAAAAGAGGTCAACTCCTTATGAAATATCTAGGTGTACCTCTTTTAACAGTAAGATTAACTAGGAGAGACTGTATCCCGTTGTTGGATAAAATAGATTCTAGAGTTAACAAATGGACTTATAAGGCCCTGTCTTATACTAGTAGGTTTCAGTTGGTAATTTCTGTTCTATCTACTTTTCAGGTTTATTGGGCTAGCCATTTCATTCTTCCTACCTTAATCATTAAAGCAATAGAGTCTAAACTTAGGAACTTGTTATAGTATGGGAAGGTTGTATCTAAAACTCATGCAAAGGTTAAGTGGTTTGATCTATATAGACTTAGAAAGAATGGTGGTTTAGGGATTAAACATTTATCTACTTAGAATAATGTCTTGTTGGGTAAAATGACTCTTTAATGATAGGGAAGCTTTGTGGGTTAAGTGGGTTCACACCATTATTCTTAGAAGGAGTGCCAACCAACAAACAATAACTCTTGGAGTTGGAGGAAACTTATTCAGGTTAGGAATACTATTGGAAACCAATTCAGATTTAAGATAGGGAATGGATCAACTTTCTTATGGCAGGACCCGTGACATCATAAAGGAATCCTAAAGGATCTATCAAGTCCAAGAATTATCAATAGTTCAGAATTTCCAATGAATGCAAAAGGATTTGATGTTATCAAAGAAAATGTATAGAGCTAGCAAGTGCCATAATTGAGGCCATTTGTATGCTAGATCCATTAATGTATCAATCCGATGAGTCTCAACTGGATAGGCTAGAATGGATAGTAGCCCCATAAAAACTTACATAAATGTTTCATCATACACTTTGATGATATCTCCTTCTCTGAGAGTACCTAGGTATAAATTGGTGTGCCATAAAGATATAAAGCCAAGTTATGCCTTTATCTTATGGTTAGCTTTCCTTAATAAGCTACAAACAAGGGATCAACTACTTTATACTTATGTTCCTAACCATTGCTCACTCTGTTTCTTAGACAATGAATTGACTACCCACCTTTTCTTAAAATGTTCCTTTTTAAAATCAATATGGTTACATTACCTCAACCACTTTCAGATAATCATTCTAAGCCTATTAAATCTTCAATCCATTCTATTTTAGTTCAACCAACCCTAAAGCTACAGAAACATTGACCTCAAAATATTTGTCATCTTTTTATTTGTTGTTTTGTATAACATGTGGTTCGAGAGAAACCTCAAAACCTTGAAAGAAACAGCTATATAATTGGGGAGCATCAACACTAAAGTGATCTTCCAAGTAATGGAACAACTTTACTCAAACACTGAGAGTAGGTAAATTATAGTTCTGGTTTGTTTTTGTTTTACAAGTTGCTAGTTGAGTCGGGTTCACTCCCTTATTGGCAATCAAACTCAATGAGGAGCCTAGTTACTTGCTAAGAGATAGGTTGTTTATCAAAAAGACAAGAACAGAAGTGGAAAATCCATGTAAGCTTGGTAGGACGATACACTGAATGCAAGCATCACAGAAGAGAGGATTATGCAAGAATACCTCAATCTACAAAAAGTCTTAAAGAATGCATGGTGTCACAAGCTTCAAAGATTCAATCCTTGGGCAACTTAACAGTAGGAGAGCCCTAACCCCTAATTGGTGTCTTAAAAATTGGAGGACTAGATCAGTTGATCTATCTCTCCTTCCTCAGTACTTCGGTAATTCTTTATAAACTAGATAAAAATGTGATCTAGAAATGCGACAAATTCTAACTTATTGTTCTAATAATAGGTTAGAAAGCAATCTTGATTAGTTTAGGGTACAGAACCTACTATAAGGAATTATTGTAATTTTGGTAAGGTGATCCTTGTTATGGTCATCTTGTGGGTTCCTATGTTTTAGGTTGCTGTTATGGATGTGTAGTCATAGGTAACAATTATAGGATTTCCCATACTCACATGTTAGGTTTCTTTCGTTATAGATAAGAGATTGGCATCTTCGCCAATCTCTCGATTGTACATATGTTTATTTATTTATAAATTTACTGATTCATCAAAAAAACTTTTGAAGGTCATTACTTTCTGATACTACCCCATGGACAACTAAAGATATGTTAAATGTGATAATGTAAAAGCACTAATATATTACATCAAGTAAAAATAAAATCATTAACATAAGGAAAATTACATCTAAAATTTTATTACTAAATTTTAAACCTCAATATGAAAAAATCGAAATATAGATGGATTCTAAAGATATGTAATTAGACCATCAGAAAATCATAACAATCAATAAACTGCTAGTGCCCTTTAAACCTAGAACATGTTTTGAGTATGATGAGGTCTAATTGCAAGGTAATATTTATTAAAAACTTGAAAATTGAATGAAAAATAATAAAATAAGTATGACTACGATAAATACTCATCCATAAACACATTTAAAAAAATCATAGTACTTATCCATAAGCAAACTAGAAAAGATAAAAATACTTATCCACAAGGACATAAAGACAATAATCAAAACAGTAATACATAAGCACATAAGAAAAAAATCAAAATCCTCAACCTAAAATGTATTCTTTGCAATGGATAATCAAATTGTAATGCTCCTTGTTCCTTACATTCCACAAATTAATTTTATTCTAGGAAAATGGTATCTTTTGTTTTAACATATAGTGGAATGGCCACTCTATAACAATGATACAATGGCTAATAGATGGAACAATATACAATACTAATATTGTTCTATCTGTCTGAGTAGAGTTAGTCTTCTCTAAAATAGCACCAATTCTTAGAGATAAGGAAGCAACTAGTAGATTGAGTGAGAAAGTTTCTAGATTTTTTGTACTCTATGGCTTATTTTTTAAATATATCCAGGCTTCTTTGGTCTTACTTAGTTTAGTGGCTTGAATGTGTCTATGAACTAGCTTTGTCCTTATATCCCAATAGAGTTCTGTTAATATATTTTTGTTCAACATTCTAAGAAAAAAACATTTAGTGGCCATAATACGTAAAGTTTTCTCTAGGTTAAAAGAAAAGTAAACATCTTACCGATATGTCCAGCGTAGTTAACCTTTTCTTCTCCTTAAAGAAATAAAAAGAAAACATGAAAAATATAATAAATTGAATAAATTGAAAATACAATAAAGTAGAAGTGAAATAGTAGAAAACACACATTGTAGATAAAAGTAAATGGAAAGAAAAATAAACGATTTCACACATCAATAATGAGATGCAACAAAACTAGCATATCCAATTTTCATTTGGGTTAGATATCAAATAAGTTCCCCATGTTTTAGTTTATTGAAAAAGTGGCCTTTAAGCTTAAAAAATATATAAATATGGAGAAAAATACAATAATTAACAAATTAAGATTTTTCTAGAATCCTAGTACAATGTTTTGTAATATGGTGAGGTTAGATTGTAATAATAATTTTTATAAACTATAAAAATGAATGGAAAAATTAGTAAAAGTATGATTATAACATGTGCTTATTCATATGCAAACATGAGAATAATAAAGATATAATACTCATTACATTGAACATTTACAAATTAATCTTAGCCTAAGAGTCTTTATAATAGCAAATGAAAATACTCATCTAAAAATGAGCCCCTTAGTTTTATATAAGATGTTAAGTAGTAACATTAATTCACCTAATAATATAAGTAATGCCAATTTAAGTAATATTATTTTAACTAAACTATTAACTTAGGCAAAATGACAACTCAACTTAAAGTATGATAACATGGCACAAAATAGGGTATATAAACAAGGGTTTGGTTTTACTGTTAAAGTTATCTCTTATTATATGTCATTCTTCGTCATATATTGGGTGCTTATGTCATCAATTAGAAGTGAAATAAGATTAAATTATAGATTATGAAAAATTAATTAAGTATTATTTGCTTACTTTTAAACATAAGGAAAAAATGCTTGATAACGTGAAATATAAATCTTATTCCCATATGCAATTGTAGGTGATAATTGTTTGTGATGAACATCAATAACACTATTGTAACTATGCAATAAAGAATAGTTTGCCAATCAAATGAAAAGGCTATAGACAAAAGAACTTGATTTAAGAGGTTTCAATTACAAAATGAAAAATAAAATCTAAAACAAACATAAAAATGTCAAAAAGGAGTGAAATCAAGTTGATGGCATACTAACCACGTATTTTTAAACTTCCAATGGAGCACCAATTATCACCTCATCAACTTAGCGATAAGACAAAACATTTGAGCTTCTTTTATGAAGAATCATAATAGGCGATGTAATCCCTTTTTCTAATTGCAAACCAATTAATAAGGTAAATTACTAATTTGCAAAACTAAAACTCTAAAACTTAAGCAAATGATATACATTAATTAGATACATTTCCAAAGTGATAATAGATGCAACTTTGTAACACTACATGGTGATAACAATAATCAACTTTGTTATTTGAAAATTTACACTACATGGTGATAACAAACATTAACTTTGTTATATGAAAATTTTCTCCATTAAAGGCTACACTTAATATAAGCAGTCATTTAAAGTGTAAGTTGATATGAAACAAAACAAACTTCTTCAAAATTTAGTTAGACCATCTATTAAACCACTTAGAATAACTAAAAAACAACTTTAAATTGCATTGAATCCATTTGACCAACACCAGAAAACACTCTGAACGACATTAACACGGTCTTTTTGAGTATAAAATCTTGTTCTTACATTCAAATCAGATTCATTCAACAATTGATCTCAATCATGGACAACTCAAGAACTCTTCAAACTGAATTTCAAAAAAATCAAACATAATAAATTAAACTTACTAGAATAGAAGGCCAACAATTAATCTAAGCCTAAAGGAGATACTAGCAGTTTGAATTATCCACCATCAAGTTAGGCCAAACTTGGATGAAAGAAAGAACAAAAGAAGAAATACATCTTCTTGGTTATTTTATTCATCAAATTCACGTGTCTTCTTTTACAAAATGAGAGAATAACCTTTATATAGGCTAAACATAAGTAGGTGCCGAAACTTACATTGGGAATATCGAAAGTTACAATTAGATATTAGCCAAACTTCATCCACCATTCAATAATAACAAAAGCCATACCCATTTAATGCTTTAGGACAAATTTCCTTAACATTCATTTAATGCTTTAGGAAAAATTCCCTTAATACGCATTAACTTGCATAATCTTCTCTCATTTGGATCAAATGACAACCAAAACGTAGGCTGATAGAATTAGGCCTTTCTATGCTTGTCGTTCATGGTTTAGGCTGCTAAAAATGGTTTTGGACACTTCTTGGACCTTAAGCACTCCATTGACAATCTTGTAGAATCCAATTAAAACTTGGGTCAAATTGTCTTCATTTACTTGGGCTGATTTCACATCATAAGTCTTATAAACTATGAAACACAAGTTTAACTAATTATGTCTACCATATCATTTATAAATCCTTTTAAAATTTAGAGGGAGTTTCTAGCTATATTTCAAACGTAATGCAATTCCAAATTTTCAACTTCATCTATCATATAATTATTTCAGCACTTCACAACCAAACACCAGCTTTCTTAAGCACTAAGAGTTGATTGCAAAGTTTCCTAAATCCTAAATTTTTTAACTATGCAAAAATCATAGATAATAATTAAGTACATGAAGAGCTATAGACTCAGACTTAGAAAACATGATTACTAAAAACCAAATTTGAGTTTTTATAACATTTATTTTTTATTTCAGTTAGTTTTATATTATCAAATTATTATCTTTTGCTTCTAGATTCCCCTTATAATGATTATGTTGTACCTTCCTTGTAGATGTTTTACTTAATCTAAGATCTCATGAAGTGAATGCTCATTGTGTTATGTCAAAACACCCATCCATATAGACCTGTATTAATCATCTTCTTCTTCCTCCATCTCCTCCAATGCTTCAATTACACCTCCCTTCAAATACAACCCCAATAGAGACACTCCAATTGCCACGACCAAACATGTAGCAACAAATTTCAACTAAAACTCTAACTCATGGCCTATCTGCCATGAATAAAAATAACTTGCAAAGAAAATTGTCATAAAAGTGTAGAAAAAAAAGAAAAACACCAACTATGGTTGTCTTGCATTTATTACGAAGTTAATGTTAGTTTATACCCTATAGCCAACCGCTTTGGTTGTAGTTTAGTGACAAATTATTTAAAAACATTTTTTATCTTACAGATGATTAGATGTATATAATAAAGTCCATAGGATAATTGTACATTGCAAATAAAATTATAATGAGATTATATTGTAAAGTCTATGGGATAATTGAAGATTATAATTATGATATTAATATTGCATTTATGTATTATTCCTAAATGTTCCTAGTCACCGTTCTATTAAGATTGGACATTAACAGAATGTAAAAAGACTAGCATACATTTTTTTTCTTATAAAGGAGGTAGTTGATCTTATAGGCTAAAGTATAAATATACTTAAACAAACATATGGATGCTTGTTAGAGATCAAGTTCACTAAACAAATCCGACATGAGAAATCCATTTGGAGCATTACTTATATGTCTGTGGAATTCTCATTGTGATGATTGTATAAGTGATCTTTTGACTTGAGGTCATCAAAGTTATCTTGTATAGGGATTGCTATGTTTTGATGCACCTAATGATCTATTTAATTATGTTTCATTTAATTGGTAGTCATTAGATGTAACATGAACTATATTGAGGTAGTTGAGTGATCAAGATAGGATTCATCACCTTAAAGTAATTAAGGAGAATGTTTTGTTGTTTTTGATTATTATTAGTTCGAGAAATCCTTCGCCAAGGTAGAATGACATTTTTAAATATTTTATAAATGTCATTAATTTAATCAATAGCTAATTGGAAAGAACTAATATGATTGGACTTAAAATACAGTAGACATTAATTTCATGCTCTATGTTTGATCAAAACATTACATGACGAAAAGATTAAATTATGTGGAAAAATCATGCCTGAAAAAATTAATCAAAACCACTTTGACATTCCTAAATATTTGGGTGGTTATGATGCATTGCTAGATGCCAATATTAATATATGATTATAAATTGTTTAATTAGAGAATTAAAGATAAATTAAAAAGAAGTTTTAATTTATCTAATTCTAATTCTAATTATGAATTAGAATTATAATTTATAATCATTGCCAACATAATTGGGAACCTAATGGGTCTCACATATATAGAATGGGTTGAAGAGTGCAAAGTTACTTTAATGAAGTTAGACTTGATTGTAAAGTTTGAGAAACTTTATGAAAAAATATGAGATATTTAATAAATAAGGATCAATATGAGATGTCAAATCTTATTTGGGCAATATTCATATTTAATCAGAATTATTTGTAATTCTAATTAAAGTTTAATTGAAATTATAATTTAATTTCATTTAAATTACTAAAAGGTCTAAAGCTTATTATAAATAAACTTAAGCTTTATGGAGCTAGCATTTCTTGCTTAACCCTCTCTGTAAGAGTTACAGAGTTCTCTTAACTCATTCTGTGGATACCATTAGAGGCTGAACATTTGTTGAGCTATGGTGGTTGAGACAATAGTTTTGGAAACAGTTCGAGGGACATGATAAGATAAAGTTCAAGCTTCGAAATAAGGTACGAATTACGATTGATGCTTTGTTATAATTTACATGTTAATCATTTTATAAAATTAAATTGATCTTGGTTTTCAGAAAATCAAAAGTTAAGAAAAGTTTTGTAATCATTTTGCTACGGTCAGGATTAAATTTCAACCTAGTTTCCTAATAGTGGGATCAGATTTAAACTTTAATTCTACGATTTGGTTAAAAGTATTTGATTATTATCGATCATATAATTTTGAAACTGAATAAAAATATAAAAAGTTTGTATTCTTCACCCAAAATTATTCTGGTTGTTGTTATAAGTTTCTAGAAAGATAAAATCGCATCTTATTGTTCTTGCTTCTAGAAATTGGTTTCTTGAGATTTCAATTGTGTTTCTCTTTTGCTTTCTGTATGCTTTGAACACTAAATAAGCACTCCCCTAATTGTTTTGTTCTAGAGCGACATTTGCATTTGAGTTTTGAGGCTATTGGAATTTGAGTTTTTAGGGTTATGCAATTTTCTGGTTGCATTTTGGGTTTGGTTTCTACGTGTTGCATTTGACTATGCTTACTATTATCTACTTGGGTTCTTAAAAACAAAAAGGAAAAATAGAAAAACAACGAGTCACATTTTGTGCCAGTATCTTGCGATTTCTGTAATAGGTTTTTATATAATTCTTAAATGTTAACACCATGAATAAGCTTTTAAATCTGAATTCGTAAACTTAGAAAGTAAAGGAACCTAAAATTGGCATCTTCTACTTTTTATCACTCTGTTGTGTATTGGCTTGCAATGAGTGAGTTTTGGAAACTCACCAGCGACAGTCACCCACTGGGAAAACTAATGGTATAATGCCACTAGTTCAGCTAAGAACTAGCGATGATATCACTGGTGAAATGGGTTGCCCAGTAGTGGTGAAAAGTCCCTGGTGATGGATGAGTGGAAGACGATGGGTGATTGATTGTGAGGCCCTAAACTATGCCCTAGTAGGAATGTTTCTTATCTATCAAAGTATATGTAATAGGTGTTAACTATTAGGAAAGTGAGTGTTTAGTTTGAGACATAATCGGTATTAATGGAATTGTAGGAGTATTTCAGTAATTTGTGTTAATTATGTTATATATACATAAAGGTATATTAATTATGGACTAAATTGCTAAATGTATTCAGATGGAATACAATTTCATAGAATAAGATAAAGGTGTGGTCATTTTTGTTATTAATGAAAGGTGAAAAGTAGAAACTAATAGGATGGAGTCATTTGTCATATGTCCCACGCCATAACACTTAACCCTGTCATAAATGACATGTCATCCATCTGTACCTTTGTCTAAAAACATGTAGATGAAGAAAGGGAGGGTCAACAAACACAAAAATCAGCAGAAGATTGAACTTCTCTCTCTCCATCCACTATGTTGTTAAATCCTTTTGGGCTTTTGAGGTTAAAGTATGTTAGTTGCATGTTTTGGTGTGAAATTTAGCTCTTTTTTCATCTCCTCTTCAACTAGGGTTCTGTTATGCATCTGTGATTAATGGAAATGAGTAGTGAATGGGTATGTTGTGCGTAGAAGAGAAGAAGACCAAAGAAGCTAAGCAATTAGAGTAAAGAATAAGGGCTTTGAAACAATCCTTTCAAAGGTATAGAAATTTTGATATATTGCTGGCTTTTTTAAGTGCAACATGAGGGTTTTTGTTAAGAGAAGTATAGAAAGGTATAGAAAATGGGATGTTGTTGGTTCATTTGTATGTCTTTGGCATTAGTTTTGCACAATAAAATTGAAGTGAGTTAATTGGAGTGGTTCCACTAAATAGATGTAACATCCCGTTACCCATGTTAATGCTAGAATAGTAAATATGAGAGATTATTAAGAGATTAGAAAATGCATTTCATTTTCATGCATAATATGACATACACATACATGTGAATATAGGTATTTTTGCATATGAAAATGATTGTACATGCATTCATTGACATTCCAGGTATAATTGATATATATATATATGGAATGTGATTTTATTAAGAATTGTGGTTTATTTGTATTGAAAATTGATTTGGAGAGTGTATTTTTTGATTTAGAATTTTTGGAGAATTTTAGGAAAAATTTTCGAAATTATTGGATATTATTGAATTAGGAAAAATGCCAAGTGGTAGGACCATTGATAATTAGTAGTAGGAATTAATTTCAAATGACAGTGGAACTTTTTATATATGAATTTGGGATTTAATGACTTATCTTGTTGAAAGTTGGAGACAATTAGAGTAGAAATTGGAGTGAAATGAACTAAGTAATTAAGTAATAATAGGTAGCTTAATTAGAAGACTTGTGGATTGATTCTTTACATGTCAGGTGGCAAAAAGTTATCACACCCCATTAACCAACAAAAATCTTTCTAGATGAAAGACTACCTTTAGTTTTAAATGGTCTTTCACTTTTTTTAATTCACTCTCATCTCTTCTATTTTCGTGGCTTCCTTCTTCTCCTCTTCACTCCTACGATTTTAGCTCACCCAATCTCCATTCACATTACAACTTGCTCTCATCTTTCATTTTCTACTCTCATCTTTCACTTCTCACAAAAGACCCAACCTTAGCACTCTTGGATGATGATGAACATGGGTTATGTGGAGAGCTATGGTTAAGAGAAATCTTGAAGATTTTGAAGCTAAATCAAGTAAGTTATGCTTTAATCTTTATGGGTAATGTTAAATCTAACTAATTTAATGAGTAATTTGAGATTGATGGTGTGATTATCGAATTTTATGTGTATGTATATGTCCTAGGTAATGGATAGTTGATGTAAATGTATTGATTTTGTATATGTATAATGAGTAATAATTCATAAATTGCTTTAAAGATGTTTTAGAGGTAGAATGATCATCATAATGGTGTTAGGATGAGTGCAAAAAATTGATAATGAATATTATATGCATATGTTCTGTTTTGAGTTAATGATCAAATATAGATCATGAATTGGTTTGTGAATGATATTGATTTGATAATAATGAAGAGTAATGAAGTAGGAAAAGTGATCTTTTTACAAGTTGTGTTAGGTGTAAAATTTGGAAAATTGGAAGATGAGTCCTGGAAAATGTAGCAGTAACATGTTCACTGATTATGCTTTTGTTTTTTACCCATAACTTGATCTGTAGTTATTTAAATGAGATGATTCTTAACCTGGATTAAACTAGAGACATAAGTCTACATTTTTCACAAAGACATACAATTTAAATTCTGTCCTTAAGAGTCCCAAAATTTAATATGAAATTGAGAACTGGGTTCAGCAATTGATGGATGAATCTATATGTTTGTGTTCTGTTTTGAGAGTATGAGAATACGTTCTATTTTGAGTGCTGTAAGAGATGTTTTAAAATGGGTTTAGAGTTAAGGAAGAGGTGTAAGATGATGTACTGATATGGGAAAGTGATTTAAAATGAAAGTTTGAGAAGAAAAATGAAGAATGTGTAGGGAATAAATATGCAGAAAAATGAAAGTGTAGAAAACATGAAGAACATGCGTGAATTTTTCTGTTTTAATGTTTGCGTTTTAATCAGGGATTTTGGGTTTGTTTGTAGATGATTTGAGTTAAATAGAAGTCAAAAATGGGCTAGATATAAATTAGAAATGTTAGATGGAGAAAAAGAAAAGACAAAGATGAACAGAATGTAGAAAAATAAATGAAAGTGCAGGAAATGAAGAACATGCATGGAGAATTTTCTAGTTTTTGATATTTGGTGTTAATTATGGTTTTTAATTTGTTTAAGAATGTGTTGAGCTGAATGGGAGTTGAAATGTTGAATTGAAAATAGGGAATTTACAAAAAAAATTTAAAATGCAGAAAAATGAAAAATGAAAACACAGAAATGGAGATGCATGAATATATGTTGTTTTTGGAGGAGATTGATTGATGAATTTAGGACAAAATTGATGAGGAGTTCTGGAATTTCATAACTGGAGTATTTTCACTAAACATGCTTTAGTATTTTAGATATAACTTGTTCTATAGTTATCCAATTGGAATGATTCTTGATTTAGATTAAACTAGAGACATAACGCTACAATTTTTCTAAAGAAGTACACAAAAAGATCTATCTAATCTTCCAATCTTAGCTGACTGACCTTTGACCCATTTTTTCATTTTCCCCAAAAGTACAAGACCATACTCCTTGTAGCACTCTTAGTAGCTAAAGTCGTCTCTTGGTCTTGAAAATCAACGTTGCAATTTTGGTGAGTTTCGCCAACTCAATGAGGTAACCATCATCGATGGAGAATTTTGGGTTTTAAAATATGGTGTTTTGCATAATGTCTTATAAGAAAATAAAGAATGATGATTCCATGTTAAGTGAATGTTGTGATTAAACATAGAGTACCATTATCATAGGTTATGTACTAGAATGTCCTCAGGGTGTTTCGGTATGTACCCCATGGTAACGGGGCACTATAATAAACATCAGTATTTTATCCATATCTTTACTTATAGATATCTAAATGGGATAATTTCAATTGGAGATTAAAGTAAATACATATGTCTACAACTTTTATGAAGGAATTAAATTTGAATTATGTCTCTAAGGGTTTTGAAATTTGTCCTAAAGTTGAGTTCTGGTTCTTGTCCCTGTTTGAGAATGGTCTGTATTATTTTAGGTATAACTCTCGAAATAATGAACAAAATTGCATTAAATTTATGTCATTAGAAACTTAATACATATAGCAACATTTTTTAGAGATCATATTTCCTAAAAACCTCAATTTTTATGTCTAAATGGCCATACAAAACTGACCCAAAAACTTATCATGAGAAAAGTTGGAAATTGGGTATCGTCTTGTGTCACCCCCATTTTTAGCCCAAACATGATTTTTTCTTTACCTAAATGCAATTGAATCTCCTCCAAAACTCTTTTAGATATCACTAAAACTTATCAAATCTAGTTATTAAGATAATCTAAGAGTCATGCTTATAATGTGTAATTAATTAATTGCTTTCATTGATGCATTATTGCAAAGGCTTATATTTATAAGGCATATTAAGTTTGATTAGGCGTGAATGAACAATTGCAATTTGAGCATAAGGAATAACTTCATATGTTATGCTTTATTTCTCTTGCATGTGGCCTTAAATGTGATATGATTTGCTTTAGCCTACCAAGTCCTAGTTGTGGGTAAATAGGTATACCTAGAAGGGTCTACAACTACTTCTGTTCCTAGACACTACGATGCCTTCTAGTTTAGAGACTTAAGTCTCTTATAATTTTGTAGATACCAATCATAGGTATCTTTTGTTCTATTCCCGTTATCCATTTTTGAAAAGATTAGCAGGCAATTTTATATGTGTTTTGATATTTGTTCTATTCTAATGCAATTGATAGTCAGATTACTCTTTACTTTGAATAATCAAAGATTGCTATATGATATGTCATAATTCATTTGCATGTAAATGTTAGAAGACCTTAGGAAGCAGTCGCCATCTTGTTTCTTGATTTATTTATTTTCCCACTAAGCTATATGCTTAGCACGGTGGTTTTTCCACCATGTAGGTTTTGATAAAAAGGGTTAAGGCTGGGAAAACCACAGTGGCCAAAGAAGGAAGTATTATGTTTTGGGATATTTTATGCTTAAGTTCTGAGTTGTATTCAATATTATGAGACATTTTTTTTTTGGTATTTTGTGTAAATGGCTTGCAATAACAATAACATAGGATGGGTTTGATTTTAAGTCATGGATTTGATAAATACAATGTATACATTGTGTCCAGTTTATAACTCAACGACGTATGAAATGTGATGTATGTTTGCTTTATCTTTTAGGAATTATTGGAACGTCTTGGTTTGTTTTAGGTTTATTTTGTGTGGCATCCATATATCCTCCTAGGGGGTATTAATGTAACATCTCATTATCTCATGATTAAGGTTATAACCCTAAGATAATATATGAGAGTTTATTGAGAATTTAAAAGTGCATGCATTTCATGCATTATATGGCCTACACATGCACATGAATAATGCTGTCACTCATGAAAATAATTATGCATACATTCATTGACATTTTCCGAGTGTAAGTGATTTTAATGTGATTAAAATATGAATTATGGATTATTTGTCTTGAAAATTTAATTAGCGTGAATTAGAATTTAATTTTGTATTTTTGGAGACATTTTGGACATTTCAAAAATTTATAAATATTTGAAGTATTTTTAGAATAGGAAAAATATAGAAATAAAAGAAAAATAGAATTATTGACAAATGGACTAATTATGGAGTGACAAATGGATCAATTAATCTGTGACATGTGGACCAATAGAAAAATGACATTTGGTAGCTTCACATGATGACAAATGCAAGACATGCATTAGAGACATGTGGCAAAGCTTAGTTAAGCCACTAAGTCACGTTTTTTGTTAGGCAAGGAAGATTTCTGCAGCTCTTTTCTTTGGTTTCACCGAAATCACCAAAATCTCTCTTCTTGCTTATCCATCACCGAATCCTAGCTTGTTCATAAGTCTTTGGGGTTTGCTTAACATACCTTGCAAAGTCTTAAACTATTTGGGGCTTTTGATTGTTGTTAAATCCTTGTGTTTTTCCATCCACCAAAATCTCTCATTTTGTTTCCCCCTATTTCTAGAATTTTATTGAAGAGAGTCAAGCTTAAGACAAGTTATGCTTTGAGTTTTATGTAGTGTAAATGACTTTTGATGATGTTTTCATGTTTGAAAATGGATGCCTCCTTGAATGGTGTAGCAAGAGTGAGTGGTGTAGGAAGAAGCAATTTATGAGATATAAGTAAAGTGATGAAGGAGTTAAATCAGTAGAAAATGTGCAAAATGTGTATAAAGGATTGTGATAATTGAAGTTAAATGAAAATTAGTGAAGTGCAGAAAATGTGATATGTAAAAGCATGAATTAGGTTCTGTTATTGTGTTATGATTATTCATAAACTTGTGGATTGTGTATAGAGATGACTGAACTGAAAACTGAGGTATAACTGAATCATCAACGTGAAAGAATAGAGAAATGATAGAGAAGTAATAGAACATTGACAATGAAGTGTGCTGAAGTGTGTTATATAAAGTATTTTACTGAACATACATGTGTATTTTGGTCATAACTAGATCTGTGGATATCAAAATTGAATTGATTTTGATTTGGAGTAAAATAGGGACATATGAATACATTTTTCATAAAGGAATCAAATTTGAAATATGTCCTTAAGAGTCTTAAAATTTGGCTTAAAGTTGAGAATTGTGTTATGTCAAGTTATGAGAATAGTATGGAGTATTTGGATTATAACCTGCACAATAATGAACGAAAATGTATAAATCTAATGTCATTAGAAACTTAATACATAGAGGAACATTTTGTTAGAAGAAAGTGATGCCTAAAAGATTCTATTTCTAGGACAAAAATGGTAAGAAAGAAGGAAGAAGATATAGTAGGTCACGATTGTCCATCTGCATGATCGTGACTCTGCTAAAGAATGATGGAAGTCATAATCGTGCATCTGCACGATCTTGACTCTACAAAGAAGAAGAAAAGTTGCGATCTTGAACTTGTACGATCGTGACTTGAGAGACTTTAACGAAGGGTGATTTTTTGGATGCTTTTCAACCTAATTCAAGTACGGATGTTATCATATGAGGCATGTAGGTCTAAATGAGCTCTTAAACAAATATAATTGATATTAAATGAAGGGAACAAAGTGAATAAAAGGGTATTAAGGATTAAAAGAATGTTTTGAAGGTGTTGTAATTACTTAGAAAGAGTATTAAAGAAACATACCTGAGAAATTGTCATTGAACATGTATGACATATGATACATTCGTAAATGTATTTATGACTGATTTTTCTTATGAAAATGCACATAAGTGACATATAAGTGCATATGATTGCCTATAGAGGAGCACGTCCAGCGATCATTTCCAGATATTGATGGGAGTTCAAGGCAAAGAGCTAACAGGAGCATTTATGAGTCAACCTAATGATCTTCCTAGAATTGATTGATTGATTCTGTTTAACTTCCAATTATTGAGCTATTTGTGATCTGTATGTGAATTCTGAACTTTAAAGTTCTGAGGAGTTTGATATCCGGGAATGTGATGGAAGTTTTCTATTTGTATCTAAAATTTGAATGATATCTGTTTGCAACTCATTTCTGAATACTTAACAAAAGTTGAATGCCGGACTGAGGTCCGATGAATATAAGATTTTGATTATGCATCATAAGTGGATGCTATTCATGGCATATTCTGTTATTTGATGCATATCATAAAATGCATATTCAGATAAATGCATTTTGATTAGAATAGCCGGTCTGAAAGAGATATAAGCTTAGAATTTTGCACGTAGAGCTTTGCTCCGTGATTTTGTATCCGAGTGAGCCTAAAGGGCCAGTATTTGTATATGTATTTGAAAGGCACTCAGTCACAACAAATAATAACGAATCTAGAGTCTCATATGCATATGCATTTGTATATTTTTCATTATGAAATATATTCTTGTGAAATGTTTTCTGAAGTTGTGATGTTAAAGCGATATGCCATAATAATGTTATTGATTTGGTTGTTCATGTTCTGAAGGAATGTATGTGATGTGTATGAAATTCATTATGTATTATTATGGTGGAAAATGGTGTGAATTTGGTTAGTTGTATGATATTTACTCCTAGAGTGAGATCATAATGGTTCGCTTATTGAATTCACAAAACTCAACAAAATTGTAACGTTGATATTTTCAAGTACGAGACAGGAGACCTAGATTTCTAAGATCTTCTAGAAGAACATTTTGGATAAAGATATGGTTCAAAGGTCTATCAGTTGGCATTTGAGAAGTTGTAATTGCTTTTAAGTAGTTTACATATGTCATGTAGAACTTGTGTATAATGGTTGTAAATATTGGTTTTGATGTCTTGTATGTAAACCTTTATGAATGAAATGAAGAGATGAGGTTTTTAAGTATTGTATTTTCTTTACGATGCCAGTTAAGAGATTAGGTTTGATTTAACATGCCATTGTCAAGGGATATGTACTTAAATATCCCCTGGATGTTTGCGTATGTACTTTATGGTAGTGGGATGCGACAAATTTTGGTATCAGAGCATGGTTTGGCATCTATCGGGACATAAAAGGACATTTATACATGATATTGAGTGAGAGATTAGGATAGTAATCACTAACTTTTTTTGTTATAAGTCATCCACTTTAAGAGATCAAATAGGACAGTCAGCTGACATAGTGTCTATAGGAGCCAATAGGGAGTCTCTTGTACTTGAGTTTGCACAAATGCCTCCAAGAATTTCAGAGAGGTGAGAAAGAAGATACTATAAGATGAGAAAACAGGGGGCTATGGACTTTTAAAGAAGTATAGACCCTATTGAGGTAGAAGGGTGGTTAGAGAGAACTGAAAGAGTGTTCGATCAGATGGACCGTGAGGCCAATGAGAGGTTTGATTGTGTGGTCTCACTATTGCATGGTCCAGTATACCAGTGGTGGAAGACTATTCTAGGTAGTAACACCAAACCCTATATTTTGACTTGGGAAGATTTTTTGAGGGTGATTCGAGAGAATTATATGCCTAAGATTTATTTGGTGAGAAAGATGAAAGAATTTGTGGAATTGAAGCAAGGCAGACTCACAGTAGCAGAGTATGAGATAAGATTCAATGAGTTAATAAGGTATGCTACTATATTAACCCCAACTGAGGAAGACAAATGTAGACGATTTAAGGACGGGTTAAATATAGAGATTAGAACAAGGCTAGCTCTTTCTAATTTCGATAGTTTTGTGGAAATAAAAGTAGCCTCAACCAGAATTGAGAAGTTGTTAACAGATGGTCAGGGAGAGTATAGACAAGAGTTTAAAGGGAAGAGGCGGGTTGAACCTCAGGCTAATTCTGGCAGAAGCTTTAGTAAACGGCAGAACAAATCATCTCAATTCCAGACTAGATTGAGATAGTTAGGGTTTAGAATAAGAGATGGATTTGTTCAGACTGGTATAGGTAAAGGATCATTGTTAAGAGGGTAGTCACAATAGATGCTGGATTATGAACATTGTGGTAAGAAGCATGGTGTTCAGTGTTGGAGGTTATCAGGAGCTTGTTTCTGTTGTGGCTCTGTAGAGCATCAGATTACAGATTGTTATTAGACTTTAGGACCACAGTCTATAATGAGAGGAGGAACAATGACAGAGACAACTGTATAACAGAGTAGAGCCATTGGACCTATATATAGAGGAAGAGGTAGAGGCAGAACTCAGCCGACAGGGTCTAGTGTCAAGACCAAGGTATGGAGTAATCAGCCACAGTCTCAGTCTAGGGTCTACACCATTACAAGACTGGAGGCACAGAGCTCCCCAGATGTGGTAACAAGTGTGATGAATGTTTTTAATTTTGAAGCATTTACATTTGTAGATCCAGGATCTACACATTCATTCATCGCACCACATCTAGCATCTAGACTACATTGTAAAAGAGAAATGTTAAATCGTGGTTTAGTGGTGAGTACTCTAGTATGAAGTACTACAGTAATTGGTGAGGTAGGTAAATGGTGCATACTTCAAATTGATCAAGCAGAGTTAGAAGCTGATTTGATTGTATTGTAGTTAAAGGAAATAGATATTATTCTCGGCGTCGATTGGCTCACTGCTAATAGGATGATGATGAAATTTTATATTAAGGAGGCAGTTATTGAATCCCCTAATCTATAGAGAGTGGTGTTTTGAGGAGTTAGTCAGGCAATGCTAGCCCGAATAATTTCATTCATGAGAGCTTTGAGTTTAATTAGAGGTGGATATAAGGCATAGTTAGCCCACATAGTTGATGCCTGGAATGAACTAACCATTAAGGATATTCCTATTGTTAAGGATTTCCTGGATGTGTTTCCTGCTAAACTACGAGGTTTACCCCCAGAAAGCGAGACGGAGTTTACCATTGATCTTACTCCAGGTACTGCTCCTATATTAATTCCTCTATATAGGATGGCATCTGTAGAACTAAAGGAACTGAAGACCCAGTTACAGGAGTTATTGGAAAAGTTATTCGACCCATTGTGTCACCTTGGGGAGCCTCGGTATTGTTTATAGAAAAGAAGGATGGGACTCTAAGGTTGTGTATTGATTATCAGTAGTTAAGTTAGAAACAGCTAAAAATAAGTACCCATTGCCAAGGACTGGTGATTTTCTTGATCAGTTATATGGAGCTGTATTCACAAAGTTAGATTTGAGATTGGGATATTATTAGTTGAAAATAGCTGAGGCTGATGTAGCAAAAAGCGCGTTTAGAACAAGATATGGGTACTTCGAGTTTTTGGTGATGCCGTTTAGGTTAAATAATGCCCCAATAACTTTTATGGACCTGATGAATAAGATATTTCAACCTTATTTAGATCTCTTTATGATTGTGTTTACTGATGATATTTTGGTGTACTCGAAGGGTAGAGAGGAACATGCAAAACATCTGAGGTTGGTTCTATAAATAATGAGGGAGAAATAATTGTATGCAAAGTTCAGTAAATGTGAATTTTGGCTTGATCAAGTAGTATTCTTGGCTCATATTATATCTAGACACAGCATACAAGTAGACTCAAAGAAAATAGAATCATTGATGAGGTCGGAAGCTCCAAGAAATGTGACTAAAAGCTGGAGTTTCTTAGGATTTGTTGGTTATTGTAGAATGTTTGTTGAGGGGTTTTCACTGATCTCAACTCCTTTTAACAAAACTTTTGAGAAAGAATGTGCCTTTTAGATGGAATGATAATTTTCAAAGAAGTTTTGAGGAATTGAAACATCAGTTGACTACAACACTAGTGTTGACTATTCCTTCAGGAACTAGTGGTTATGTAGTATCTAGGGATGCTTCGCGTCAAGGATTGGGATGTGTATTGATGCTGTATGGCATGGTGATAGCCTATGCATTGAGACAATTAAGGTCTCATAAGATGAACTATCTGATACATGATTTAGAACTTACTGCTGTGGTATTTGCTTTAAAGATTTGGAGACATTGCTAGTATGGTGAAACTTTTCAGGTATTTACTGATCATAAAAGTTTGAAATATCTGTTAAGTCAGAAAGAGTTGAATATAAGACAGAGGTGATGGATAGAGCTGTTGAAAGATTATGATTGTACAATTGAGTATTATCCTGGCAAAGCTAATATGGTAGCTGATGCATTAAGTAGGAAATCCAATAGTAATGTGGCTCAACTACAATTATCGAGGTCGCCTAACCTAGTTGAATTAAGAGCATTAAATGTTGAATTGAAATTGGGTCAAGATGAAGCATTTATAGCCACACAAAAGTTGAGACCGATGTTGCATCATAGAATTAGAAGGGCTCAGAGTAAAGATCCTAAAATGGTGAAACTGATTGATAAGAATAAGATGAATACAAATTCTAAATTTAAATTGAGAGATGAAACATTATGGTTAAAATTAAGGTTGTGTGTGCTTGATGTGGGTAAATTGAGAAAATAAATTCAAGAGGAAGTGCATGTAGCAGCTTATGCTATGCATCTTGGTACTACCAAGATGTATAACACGCTGAAGCAACATTTTTGGTGGCTAGGAATGAAAAAGAAAATGGCTGAATAGGTGACTAAGTGTTTGACTTGCTAACAGATGAAAGCAGAGCATCAAGCTCCAGTTAGTAAGCTATAATCATTGCCTATTCCAAAGTGGAATTGGGAGAGAATCACGATGGATTTTATTATGGGCTTACCGAGGACTCTGAGGCAACATGATACCATTTGGGTCATTGTTGATAGATTGACCAATTTAGCTCATTTCTTGCCAGTGAGAGATAATAACTCACTAGGTCAGTTAGTTCAGAGATATGTGAATGAAGTAGTGAGATTACATGGGGTTCCAGTGTCTATTTTGTTAGACATAGATTCCAAATTTACCTAGAGATTTTAGGGTAGCTTACAAACAGCTTTGGGTACGAGGTTGAATTTTTGTACCGCATTTCATCCACAAACAGATGGGCAGAGTGAGAGGATAATCAAAACTGTCAAGGATATGCTTAGAGCATGTGTATTGAAGTTTCAAGGTGCTTGGGATCAGTACATAGCTTTGACTAAATTTGCTTATAACAACCACTATCACAACAGTATTGGAATGGCATCTTATAAGGCCTTGTATGGTAGAAAATGTCGATTGCGTCTATATTGGGATAAGGAAGGTTTGAGAATGATAGAAGGACCAGAATTGATACAAGATACTATAAGTAAGATAAAATTGATCTGAAGTCGAATAAAAGCAGCACAAGATAGATAGAAGAGTTATATCGATCAGCACAGAAAGGATATGGAATACAGTGTGGAAGACAAAGTATTTCTAAGAGTTTTGCCTTGGCGAGGAGTGTTGAAATTTAGAAAGAAGGGAAAGTTGAGCCCTACGTATATTGGTCCTTATGAGATTATAGAGAGGGTAGGACCATTAGCGAACATGTTAGCCTTATCTAGTGAAATGTCCCAGATACACAGTATTTTTCATATGAGCATATTTAGGAGGTATAAATCTGATCCGATGCAAGTACTACCGACTTAAGAGATTGAAATTACTAGTAATCTGAGTTTTGTTGAGGAGCTAGTTAAGATAATGGGATATCAAACAAAACAGTTGAGGAATTACGAAATTTCATTAGTGAAAGTCCTATGGAAAAATCACTTGAGTGAGGAAGTGACTTGGAAAACAGAAGCGCATATGAGAAAGCAACATCCCCACCTGTTTTATGAATCAGGTAAGAATTTCGGGGATGAAATTTCTTAAGGAGTGGAGAATTGTAACATCTCATTATCTCATGATTAGGGTTAGAACCCTATGACATTATATATGAGAGTTTATTGAGAATTTGGAAGTGCATTTCATGCATTATATGGCTTACACATGCACATGAATAATGTTGTCACTCATGAAAATAATTGTACATGTATTCATTGACATTTTCTAGGTATAAGTGATTTTAATGATATTAAATTGTGAATTATGGATTAATTGTCTTGAAATTTTAATTTGTGTGAATTAGAAATTAATTACATATTTTTAGAGACATTTTGGACATTTCGAAAATTTTTGAATATTTTTAGTATTTTTGGAGTAGGAGAAATATAGAAATAAAAGACAAATACAATTATTGACAAATGGGCTAATTATGGAGTGATAAATGGATCAATTAATGTGCGACATATGGACCAACAGATAAGTGCCATTTGGTAGCTTCATATGATGAAAAATGCAAGACACGCATTAGAGACATGTGGCAAAGCTTAGTTAAGTCACCTAAGTCACATTTTTTTTTAGGTAAGGAAGATTTTTGTAGCTCCTTTCTTTGGTTTCACCGAAATCACCAAAAACCTCCTTTCTCGCTTATCCATCACCAAATCCTAGCTTGTTCATAGGTCTTTAGTTTTTTCTTAACATACCTTGCAAAGTCTTTAACTATTTGGGGTTCGATTGTTGTTGAATTCTTGTGTTTTCCCATTCACCAAAATCTCTCATTTTGTTTCCAAGAGAGTAAAGCTTAAGACAAGTAAGTTATGCTTTGAGTTTTATGTAGTGTAAATGAATTTTCATGATGTTTTCATTTTCAAATTCATTTACACTACATAAAACTCAAAGCATAACTTACTTGCCTTAAAAATGGATGCACGCGTGAATAGTGTAGCAAGATGAATGGATGCATGCGTGAGTGATGTGGCAAGAAGCAATTTCTGAGATATAAGTAAAGTGATGAAGGAGATAAATTAGTAGAAAATATGCAGAAACTGTATAAAGGATTGTGATAATAGAAGTTAATGAAGATTAGTGAAGTGCAGAAAATGTGATATGTAAATGTATGAATTAGGTTATATTATTGTGTTATGATTATTCATAAACTTGTGGATTGTGTATAGAGATGACTGAACTAAAATTTGAGGGATAACTAAATCATCAATGTGAAAGGATAGAGAAATGATAGAGAAGTAATAAAACATTGACAATGAAGTGTGCTTGAGTGTGTTATATAAAGTATTTTACTAAACAAACATTTGTATTTTTGGTCATAACTAGATCTGTGGATATCAAAATTAGATTGATTTTGATTTAAAGTAAGCCAGAGACATATGGCTACATTTTTCATGAAGGAATCGAATTGGAAATTTGTCCTTAAGAGTCTTGCAATTTGTCTTGAAGTTGAAAATTATGTTCTATCGAGTTATGAGAATAGTATGGAGTATTTTGATTATAACTTGTACAAAACTAAACCAAAATGTATGAATTTGATGTCATTAGAACCGTAAGGCATAAATAAACATTCGATTAGAAGAAAGTATTGCCTAAAAACTTCTTTTTAAAGGTAAAAATTGTAAGAAAGAAGGAAGAAAACACAGTAAGTAACGATCGTGCAGCTGCACGATCGCGAATCTGATGAAGAATGATGGAAGTCGTGATCGTGCATCTGCACAATTGTGACTCTTTAGAGAAGAAGAAAAGTCGCGATTGTGCACTTTCCCGATAGTGACTCGAGAGGCTTTAACAAAGGGTGATTTTTTGGATGTTTTTCAACCTAATACAAGTAAGGATGTTACCATATCAAGCATGTAGCTTTAAATGAGCTCTTAAATGAATTTAATTAATGTTGAATGAAGGGATTAAAGTGAATAAAGGGGTATTAAGGATTAAAAGAATGTTTTGAAGGTGTTGTAATTTTTTATAAAGAGTATTAAAGAAACATACCCAAGAAATTGTCATTGAACATGTATGATATATAATACATTCATAAATGTATTTATGACTGATTATTCTTATAAAAATGTGCATAAGTGGTATATAAATGTATGATTACATATAAAGGAGCACGTTGAGCGACCTCTTCCAGACATTGCCGAGACTTCAAGGCAATAAGCTAAAAGGAGCATTTATGAGTTAACCTGGATGATCTTCCTAGGATTGATTGATTGATTCTGTTTAACTTCCAATTATTGAACTATTTACGATCTGTATGTGAATTCCAAACTTTAAAGGTCCGAGGAGTTTGATATTTAGGAATGTAATGGAAGTGTTCTATTTGTATCTAAAATTTGAATGATATCTTTTTACAATTGATTTCTGAATATTCAACAAAATTTAAATGCTAGACTGAGTTCTGATGAATATAAGATTCTGTCTGTGCATCATAAGTGGATACTATTCATGGCATATTCTCTTATTTAATGCATTTCATGAAATACATATGCAGATAAAGGCGTTATGATTAGAATAGCCTGTCTAAAAGAGATATAGCTTAGAATTCTACACGTCGAGCTTTGTTCCACGATTTCTATATCTGACTGAGCCCAAAGGGCCAGTATTTTTATTTGTATTTGAAAGGCACTCGGTTACAATAAATAATAACGAATCTAGAGTCTCATATGCATCTGTATTTTATATTTATGATTATGAAATATATGTTTGTGAAATCTTTTCTAAAGTTGTGATATTAAAGTGACATTCCATAATAATGTGATTGATTTGGTTGCTGAAGTTCTGAAAGAATGTATGTGATGTGTATGACATTCATTATGTCTTATTGTGTTGGAAAATGGTGTGAATTTGGTTAGTTGTATGATATATGTGTGTTTACATGCAGTGAGATCATTAATGATGGTTTATTCATTGAGTTTGCAAAACTCAACCAAATTACAACGTTGATATTTTCAGGTACGAGACAGGAGACCTAGATTTCTAAGATCTTCTAGAAGAACATTTTAGATAAAGATATGGCTCAAATGCCTTTCAGCTGGCATTTGGGGATCTGTAGTTGTTTTTATGTAGTTTACATATGTCATTTAGAACTTGTGTATAAAGGTTGTAAATATTAACTTTGATGTCTTGTATATAAACCATTATGAATGAAATAAAGAGGTGAGGTTTTTAAGTATTGTATTTTCTTTATGATGCCATTTAAGAGAATATGTTTGATCCAGTATAACATTGTCATGGGATATGTACTTGAATATCCTCTGGATGTTCGGGTATTACTCTATGGTAGTGGGATAAGACAATTAAGGTGTTACATTTTGGTATCAGAGCATGGATTAGGCAATTCTAGTTTAACTAGCACTTAAATATTTCTTTTACATGGATATAAGAGTTGTGTTTGGCCTAATACGATTTGTCGTATGTTTTGGTTATATATTTAAGTATGGAAAGATCAATGAGGCTGTTGATGAGGTTGCTAAAAGTAATAATCCTGCATGATCTCACCCATCTGTATTTGGACCTTTTAAGGTCAATAGAAACAAAGCTGAAGCATTACCACCACCTCTACCTCCAGCTCAGGGGTAGCTTTATTTAAGTTATCACAATAGATGATGATTTTACTAGACTGAATGACTACACCCAGAGCTCCAAATGATTAGTTGTTAAAGTATGGACTTAAAGAATTCACTAGAACATCTCTAGATGAATTTGGAAAAGCTAAATTTTGGTTAGAAAAGGTGAAAATGGTGTTGGATGAAATTAGTTGCCCACCTAAATAGATGATGCATTATGCGGTCTCCATTCTTCAGGAGCAACCTATGAATGGAGGAAATTTTTTCTAAGATATTTTCAGCTGCCTAAGCATCTGACCTAGGATTTCTTTCCCAGGAGTTTAAAGTGAAATATATTACGGTAGCCTACGAAAATGAGAGGTGGAAGCAGTTCTTGAATTTGAAGCAAAGAAATCTATTTGTTGCTGAGTACGACAGAGAATTCAATCAACTTAGCAAATATTTGTACTTATTGAGGATTTCTAGCGTCATTAATCTGAGGACAATTTGAATGACTCAATTAAAGAGCATCTTGTGTGTTGGACCTCATTTTCGAAGTCCAACTTAGAGGTCATAAAACGTGAGCTTATTACCATAACGTGGGCGTAAACTAATTAAAAACACCTTAACCATTAATAATTCATCTTCATGCTTTTATATCATAACATATCTTCCTTATATGTCACTACAATTCCTATTCAAAATTCATCATCTCTAATCGATAGCTTTTTCAAGTATACCTAATTTCAACTCAATCTTATCCA